>VXBC01002692.1:153134-218633 GCA_013399945.1 Ploceus nigricollis | reverse complement strand
TTTTTTTTTTTGGGGTGTGTGTGCTCATTTTGTCCTTCTTTTTAATATTTGTGAGAGAAGTGTCAGAAATAAAGGGCTGGAACTGCAGTGGAGGTTGAAAGTTCAAATCTTGCCTTAGCCCCTTTTGTTAAACTGAAGGTTAAGCTGTAGGGGTGGTATTCTCCCATTAAGGCTGGTGAAGCAGTGCGAAAAATGAACTATGGAGGCAAACACTGGACATTTTTAAGAACAGGTTTTATTACCTGTAAGGGGATTAAGTATGGCATTAACCACACTGAAGATTGGCCTTAACTGCATACTTATCTCCTGGTCTGTAGGTAAGTTTCAGCAATGTTGTCTGTGAAATGCATTAAAAAGTTTAAGCGATGATGATAAAATCTTTGTCACTTGTTTTTTATTCCTCTGATACCTGTAGATACTGCAGCAAGCCTCAGGGCCCCTAAAAACTGCAGACATAGCTATGTATAGCTGCATTTGAGACAGCAGTACAGCCCAGCATTACTGACCCTCTTCAGTGCACAGTACAGAGAATTCCAACAAGGCGCCAGCAAGAAATAAGAGGAAGACTAACATTATTTCTGCTTAGGAGAGCAAAGTGATTTCAGTAGATTTTGATGCAGGCTCAGACTAGACGTGTGGCTAAACTGAGTAAGTACAGCAGTAGTAAGCCAAATCAAAGGCCCATTGACCTCACTGCCTTGTTTCTCACAGAGGTTGAGAAGCTGTCCAGGAAAGAGCATCGAAACAGGCTGGATTGTTCTCAGTACTTTTTCATCCTGTGCACAGTTTCCTGTGGGATTTGGGGCTGTGGCTTACCTTCTGGTACCTCAATTTCTCAGTTGTATGGTAAGTTTGAGAATGTTTCTTCCCTCACACTTTTCTGTTATCATGCTTGTTTAACTTTGACTACAGGCTCTTTAGAATAGAATGTTTTTTTCTAGAATGTTTTAGAATAGAATGTGTTGTGTTTGCGGTACTTTAACACCTAGACACATGGTTATTTACCATGCAATGTGGTCCCTGCTTCCAGAGAGTTACCATCCATGTGTAGCAGACTTCATTTAACTGTGAACTACTACTGTCAGAATGGTCTTTGATTTAGGTTGAGGGTTGTAAGCATAAAGCACTGCACAGATAGCACTGCAGATGGATGGATTCTGCACAGGGATGTCTTTGCTTTCCAAAACTGCCTTAATGCACAGAGCAGTGGCTGGGTTTAGGTAGTGCAAGCCCAGTCATTGTAGCTTTTAACTTGATCTTTAGGCTGGCATGACTGCTGTGCTGCCAAAATGTCAGTGCACATCACAGCAGGGGACTCTAAAGCAGAGTCTGGTTTTGGAACTGTTTGCTTCAGCCATCAGTTCAGCATCCATGAGTCAGCAAGTAGTTAACAAATAAATCGCTAAAGATAATGCCTCATGTGAAATCAAGTAGGGACTACTGTTATTTTCCTTTCTATATTCCTATCTGATGAGATGATCAGCTGTTCTAACTTTAGATATGAAGTAAGCATTTAGCAAAAGCTATATCCTCTGGGAGTGGATAGGAAGGAATGCAGCTAGCAAATACTTGCTCACTTAATTAAAGCTCTTACTCCTCTCTCCTCTGTTCCTCGAACAATTTCAACATGTAATGCAGTCAGTAAAACGTTCTTATATAGAACAACCTGCTGTTCAGCAGACTTGCCAGTCTTCCAGATCTTTAGCATTCTGTATTTCTTTCCCAGTGAATTCTAGTTTCACTGGAAGTTCTTACGTTCTCCCAAAATATAAGCAGTTTTTATAATCTGAATGGAAAAAAAATTAACTGCAAACTGTTCTCATTTCTTTTATATATGTCCAATAATGTGTTTTGTTACCTATGTTTCCATTTATTAAGCCAGCCTTACACTCTTTAAAATCAGTAAAGCTATTTTGAACTGTGTTTAATTTCCATGTACTTGGTGCAAACTTGAGTGAGTGACTATATAATTCCTTGACAAAATGGGAAAACTACTGATACTGTTTTCTCTCAGAATGGAAATATCCCTTCTCAGCAGCTCTTAGTGATGGAATTACATGGGTAGGGCTAAGTGAATAAAAAGTGACCATGTGAAGGTAATCTTTAGTCATGAATAACAGAGCATGAAGCTTGTCAGTCTTTTCTTCTGTAATTTTTGTAATTTCCCCCAAATCATCTAAATGGGGAGAAATAGCCATGAAATATCAGTTTCTACAGTACTTGGTGAATGCTTCTGGCTGGCTTTTTATGTTCACATAAAAAATTTTCTAAACATGACAGACAACAACACAGTCTATTGAGCCACTTGGTCTGTGTCAGGCCCATAACTGCTGCCACATGGTCAACATCTCTTTCAGGAACAGACTGTTTTGATTTTGTTAAAGAGAACAGAATTGTATGAGGGGTCTGGTACCAACAGCACTTACTGTAAATCCTGTTTTAGAGTTACTAGTTTAGATGTGAGAATTAATCTCAGTTGGCACATCCTCAACCAAACTGTTCAACTGGGGTTTTACCTCAAAAGTGCTAAGCATTCAATAGGTTTCAGAATCTTGTGTGTTAAGAGGTTAACTACATTCTGGGGCTGTTCAGAGCTCACAGCCTTCAGTGACAATGAGGAAGTGAATTCATTCCTGGACTTTCAAAAGCAGAGGAAAGGCATTTCTTTTGTGTAGAGCAAAATCTGTGCATGGGGAATAACATGAGTGGCCAGAAATTCAAGTTAGCTTTCCAAATGTAGAAAAAATCTATCTGCCCTGTATCAGCAGTGCCAGAATTTCCCCAAGAAAAACACTTCCAAAGAAGGATATTTATTTACACGTGGGAATTTACCAGAATATGCTGAACTACATAACAGAGTCCATAGATTTTTTCCTAAAAGCTAACAGTCATCTCCCATCAGGGAAATGGTGAGTTTGCTTTTTAAACATGGGTTTAGTCAATGCCCATGAGGTGACTCTGATCATGTGTTTTAGCTAAAAAGTACATTGTTTTCTTCTGATTTCAGAGTGAAGGGACTCCCCATTTTTGCAATGACAGTACTTGCTTGTAAGACTAACACAATCATTGATTCCTAACTTCCCAGAGAGGATTTTTTAAGATTTCCGCTATATACACAGGGGGAGTGTGTTTTCATATGTTCCCACTTTTGTAATTTTTAATGCTTCAGAAGCAAAAATTGCAGCTGCTTGCTACAAATTCCAATTTACTCATTCAGGTGGAGAGAAGTAAAAGTAATCTAAGACAGCTTTGAGAATCATATAGGAAAATGTAATGTATCATCTCCAGGAGATACTATAGAAATATATGCATCTGTAGTGTAAGTGGAACACCCCAAGTAATTGTTTCTGTCCACATGGTTCTAGAGCATTAACAAAGGACTGTCTGATCTGGATCACCTGGAGCATGTAAATGCATATCTCTGTGTTGACCTTCTTCATATGGAGCAGGACTCCCTTTTGATGGGACAAAATGAGAGGCCATAGCTTTATGTTTTTTTGGTATGTCTGTAATAGTTCATTGTCCAAAAGCATTTCTGATGCTTTCTAACTGAACTGATGAATTTGCCAATTTGCCTTACACTTCAGAGAAGGCATTTCTTTATTTGGTAGACCAGTTTTACAGAAATTTGCTTTTTCTATTGCCAAACCTTTTTTTTTTTTTAACGGTGAGCTGCTGAAGTCCTACTCAGCTCCTCACCATTGTCATCAAAATAATTTACTTTTCAAGTCCTCTCCATACAGAAGAATAAATGTTGAAAAAAAAAAGAATAAACAGATGCTTTAGCATAGTATCTAAAGATAGAGTGAAGGAAATACTCTGCTGTGGACAAGATAAAGATTGAAAGTTCATTGCCAAAAATTTAAATGCACTGCTTTATCCTAGCTGAATCATGCCTGGTTTATGGAGCAAGAGTCAAACAATTTAGGAAGTCCAGCACACATCTCATCCTGATCTCAGCCTCCTCTTTCTGCTCTTTTGCCATTTTTTTCCTTTTATCGTTATGCACTTTGCCCAAACGAGTTCATTTAAAAAGAGATGAAAGGGAAACACTAACTTTATGGCTAATTCTCAAATAACTTGTCATGAAATTTCATGAGAACTTGTATCAGAAAAACAAGGCGCTCACAGTCAGTAACTGTTCCATGGGATTTGTTACTGCAGTAAAGGCCTGCTCTGGCCTGAGGTGTTTCAATGAGGTCAATTACATCTGCCTGCATAGGTTTTCCCTGGCAATTTCAGCAGGTTTATGGCATCCTGTCATTTCCTGGACTAAATAAATAATTTAGGTATGCATTGAGAACCAGCTATGATATTCTCCCAAAGAAACATCTGCATTTCAGGGATGGTACCTGTTTACAAAAAAAAAGAGAGAGGGAGAATGAGTATCAAAGAGTGCCCAAGGTCACATCATCTGCTGAGAAATACACAACAGTGTATGCTGGATATGTGTGTAAACAGCAATTATTCTCTATTAAGTAATGCACAGGCTGTATGTGCCAGTAAGGATATATATCTATGCACATATGAGTACAGAGATGGTACAGAAATGGAACAGAGAAGGCTAAATCATAAGGTGATAGAGGCAGCAAAATGCAAGCAACAGGAACAAAGACTGTGGCACACTATTTACAGAGTGGGTGGTTCTCAGCTTCCCCATGAATCCTTTGACCCTTTCAGCTTTTCAGCTCTTCCCCACAAATCCTTTGAACCTTTGTGCCTTTCAGTTCTTATGAGTATGGTGTCAGGATACTGCACAGCAAGTCTGCAGGCTGCACCTGTGGGTGCACCCATCCCTGCTGCTCAGATCTGCCTGTGTTGAACACCCTATAGCTGCTGACTCTTGGGGTAGCCAGGGCAGTGTAAGATCAAGTCTGTCTGCCCTGATAGCATCCTTTCTGCTCATCTTGCTACCTGAGCAGGAAAGTGTCTCTTTTAGCATATATTTTATCTGTTTTAACAGCATTGTGATCAGTAATTGCCGTGATTAATAAACTGTACCTTGAGAGGGGCTTAATCTGAGTCACTTCAGTGTGATGAAAATCAAACTGAGTGATAAGCTTCAGGCTTTTCTAGTGATCCTTCAAGATCACATGTCAGTCCTAGGAACAGCATGTCAGCATCTGAGTGGCTCGCTAGGTATGCTCTGACATGGTCACTCTCATCATGCCCCTGCAAGTACACTCAGCCCGGACATGTCTGTTTCATAAAAGTTCTCCACCTGAAACAACACTCATTAGTTATTCCTGGTCACAGGCCAGGATTAAGTATGCATCATTCCAGAAGTCCCTGTGCTTCTATCACTGTTTACTCCTCTGGCTGCAGGTCCATTACATTGGCCATGGGAGCAGGTGGCTATATGATCTATCTGTGTTTTCTTTCTATGGTATGTTGAATCCCTAGAGATCCAGGGAGGAAGTACCCCTGCACACTCTGCCTTTGTGATTCTTGTGGAGATTGCAGAAGAAAGATCTGTTCTTCCCCCCTTGGCTGCTTGGCATGTGTATTTAACTGGTTAATGAAAACAGGGTTATCTCCAGCCTCGTGTTCTGCAGAGATTAGTTCCTTTACAGATAGGACAGATGGCACCATAGTGGAAATTGTTTATAACAGGCCAAAGTAGAGCTTTGCTGTTACTTCAAAGTTCAAAGTGGGAGTCTTCAAACTCTGGGGAAACTTCCTGGTACCAGAGCCATCCTGGGCACAGAGGGTGACTCCTTCCAAGGAAGTCCTGCATGATTCTGATGAAGCTCTGAAGTAGTTTGTCTACTTCCACTGAACTCTGCATAAAACCCCCACAATGCTGTTGTAGTGCATAGCTAATTTAACATCTGAATTGCTTATCAAAGGTAAATTCCCTAGCTGAACATTCACCACTGTGTGAGCATTTTGCAGGTTAGAGGCACCTACGCATGCTTACCCATTTCTTGCCTTATTTCAGTACTCAGTGTATCTGCTTGATGTTAGGCCAGCACTGTTATCATTAAGAGAAAGTTGATCGGTTTCTCAAGAATTAAATTAGAGCATGTATTTTCATCTTATATCTTAATTCTAACCACAATCAGGCAAAAAACAGTTTACTGAAGTGTTCAGCATTGCTGGCATTAAAACCCAGTTTCCTGTTTTTTTCTATGTTTGTCAACCCCTTTTTTAAAAAAATAAAAGTATCAGAGATTGGTCTCCACAGTGAATTTGGTAAAGTGAAGAATGAGGGAAAGCCTGACTTAAAATAGGTAATTCTTTTCTAGGGACAAGGCTAAGAAAAAAATTTTGTCTTTTTATCTTTACGTAATTTTGTCTTTTTAAAAAATGCTGCTAACTTTTTATTTAAATTGATCTGATGATCCAGTCTTAGGAACAGAGACCTGATTTCTTGCAATAAAAAGCCTTATTCATCAGGGATGTGCCATTTGCCACTCAAAGAAATGTCAGCCCAAACCTACTGCTATTTGCACTTGTGGATAGAGGCTTTTTGCCTGCCATCCAAGAAATATGTTCTGGTTGACCTGAAACTGCCAATACTTCCACCTGTCTTCAGGACGAAGGCAAGCAGAAATACCAATTCCCCCTGTTGCCCAGTGGCTCAGGGGAGGTGTCATGTACCCAGTGTTGCTGTGCCTGCCCCTGCCATGGAAGGCCAGGTGAAGGCAGGGGCAAACCTACCTTCCCTTTACCCTTCTTGGTGATGTAAGGAAACCTGCAAGGTATGCTGGAACACAGAGTATGTAGAAGGAGTCTTTCAGTCCCTCTTGTTCAAAGTGTGGCACTTAAATAATTTTTTTTTTTGGTAGGAGGGGAAATACTAAGGAATTAGATTTCATCATAAACTAATGATCAGAACTCTTACTGAGGCTATTCCAGTTAAGAGTTAAACATTTCTGAATGGGGTAGGTGAGACTCAACATGCAAGGTTGGGAGCACCATACCCTGGACTGTACCATCTGGAGATATTAGATATAGAAAAAGAGCCTGTGTCTCTTCACATCCCAAAATACTAACGAAATGCTCCTTAGTTAAAAGGTAGGGGGCTATAGCACTGGCTCCTTGTTCTTTACTTTGTGCCCTTTGTTCTGCAAGTGGAAATTAAAAGTATTCTAATGAGTAAAAGTGGAGGTGATTATAATATTTTCAGGTTAATAAAAGGAACAGAAAAATCTGCATTTTCTCACAGATCAAACCACTTTAACTGATTTTTTTTTTGTTGTTGTTCTTACACTAAACCAGACCAGCTTCATCCAGGGATGGAGTGAATTGCCATCCTGTAACTGTGTGCTCCCCACAGTGTCATGGAGTATGTTCCATCCCCTTACAGACCCAATACTGCCCACTGGGTACAACTGTGCAGGGTGATCCAGAGCAGGTTTGCTGCAGCCCAGACCTGTAGGGCAAAGCTGGACATCCTACAATTCCAGCTCCCCACTAGTCCAAATCAAAGTGGGAGGCAATAATTATATAATGACTTTGTAAATGAAAAAATGGAACTTGTCCAAATGAAAATGTCCAAACTTGAAAAAATGGCACTAAAATTATCTCATAGATTTAGTGCCCCTTGTCTTGCTGGCAGGCATTGTAGAAGAGGGGAATATCAGTGACTTGGGAAGAGCCTGGTGTTACCTGAGTAGTAGTTGAGGCTTGGTGATGATTGCTGGCAGCTGAAGTTGGAGAACACTCAGCTTCAAAGCTGAGGAGACTCTGGATGCTGAAGAGATTCTGTGGAAGATGGGAAACTGGGAGCTGAGAAGCTGCGTAAGGGAAGCAATTCAGTCTGTCAATTCATTCATCAGCGCTACTAGACTAGAAACAAATTGGGATTGGGAAAATAAGTGATGGAAAAAACACCAGCTCCTCCTAGGAGCTAAAATATGGGGTGAGAAAAGGAAACGACTGGAGAAAAAAAGATCAAGTAAAAGAAGAACTGAGTGGGATGGGATAGGAGGAGCCATGGGGAAAGGCTATGACGAGGAGTCAGAAAACAGAAAATGGGGAGGTGAAGACTATCAACAAAATGAGACTGGAACTTGGTAAAGCAAGGAAGCAAGAACTTGGTGGCAAAGCTTGAAAAATAGAGACTGAAAGCTGAAGACAGTAAAATTAGAGGGATAGGAAGAAGCAAATGCAACCTGAACAAGGAGGAATGAAGAATGAAAAGGGGAAAACGTGAAGCAGTGGGCAAAGACATTGTGTGCCCCACTGCACAGCCTGTGCTTGAGCATGGTTTGGTGTTCCAACTCATTGAGTTTTGCCATTTCTACACCAGAGATAGAATGTGCCCATCACCTTTGTCCCACACTTCTATTGCTCTCCCTGAGACTAAAGAACACTAAAGTCACTAAGTGTGATACAGAAGAATGCCTGTTTCCTTCACCTAATACATTTGTCCTAGGGAATCAGGGATATGAGACAGAGAGAAAAGGACATCCCCCACATGACCAGGACCTCCACCTTGCTTGCTGTCTTGTTCTGAAGCTGCAGGCTGAAGGGAGATTGCACCAAGAGCAAACACAGCATGTGGTAAAGGCAGTCACATGCTGCCCTGGGAAACTGTGCTTATCCTCCTCTTGGCCACAAAATTTCTGTGTGGTGCTGGAAAATTTTTTGAAACCTACCTTGTCAGAGGTGATGACTGACTGAGTGCTCCTTGTATTACGCATGTGTGGGTGGAGATTTCATGTCTGACGTGAAGGAGTGCTGAGTTCTCACAGCAGAAGCTGAGGTAATACATACTGGGCTTTGGAGACAGAAAGTCGAGTATTAAACAAACTGAGAAATCAAGTCCAAAGGAGTAAAAAAAAGTAATGGAAACTTTTGACCTTAATCACTTTGGGCTTCAGTTCCCTATGTGTAAAATGGGGATTGTACCACCCCCTCATGCTGCAGGGCTTACCAACAAAGATTAGCTCACATTCAAAGATACTCAGATGCTTTGGTGACGAGGCAAGAGAAAGAGTAATTTTATTTTCAGAGCCATTTTGTTGAGTAGGTAAAGTGTGAGGCTAAGCACTGAGCAAAGAGCAGGACATGAAAGCCCAGAAAGCTTCTCACAAGATAACCAGCTTTGCAGCCTGTGCATGCAAAGAGATGGCAGTGGGGTGGGAAAAGTCATTGTGAGATCATGAAAGAGCTCTTTCCTAAGGTAACTTAAATTTTACAATTTTCCATCCTGAGTGTTTGGTTTGTAAAAATGCCCAATAGACATTTTTGTGTGCAGTATAAACATGTGTTGGCAAGATGTTTGGTGAAGTAGACATTTCTCTCTGCCTATAATGTGTGATGAGTGATGCTTTCCTCATCATAGAGTAGTACACTGTGTTGGTGAATAATTTTGATATTAATTCAATGAGCTTAATTAATATGTTGGTGTTCATAGTAGTAGGTTCTTAGAAAAGCAAGCAAGTATCATGACCATTTTATCTATCTATTCTATCAATATTTGAAATATGCATTGAAGAGTTGGAAACAAACCCTGGATCCCTGGATCTTGCTCTTTTCCCTAACGATGAAACAAGGCATGAATTTTTGTTCCTGTCACATTGAGTTAGAAACAGTGCATAATTAAACAGGACTGCAGTTTATCTTGGAGTCCAGTGGTTGTCTCACCATTTAGCATAACTAGGGTCAAGTCTGGGATAAGTAATTATTTAGGAACACTGAACATAGCAGAGAAAAAAATCCAGATCTGATATAGAAGGAAATCTAAATGAATCTTGATTTTACAAGAAGATGGATGGATCTGATGTGATGGAATCAAAAGAACTTTTGGTATCAACAGTTGAAATCCAGGGACATGGATGAGAAGTCTGGCTTTGGAACTAAAGGCAGTTTCCTAGAACTGACATTTACCTGTACGTTAATGAGGAAAGGCGTACTCCTTTTAATTGCACCGAGAGTGTGTGGAATCCCCTCTGATAACTGATCATGAAACTGTCACTGATAGTTTTAAAGTTACACATTTGGTGGTTTGTTTTTTAAAAATGTCTATGAGTCACAGGAATCTGTGAGGCCACTTGTGAGCAGGGGAAGAAAAAAGAAACCCTCTACAATGTAGGTCACTAATTCTCAAAAAAGTCAGTGGAGAAAAAATAAAAGCCCCTAGTATAAGTCCTTGCAGTAGTCACTATTTTGGGTACAGAAACATTTAATTTCTGAGCAAAAAAGAACCCACACCCTTATTTTCTTCTCCACCATAATTTATTCCAAATGTCATTACAGTCTGTAGATTCAGAGAAATGAGTCTGACAGCACGTAGGACATTTATTAACATTTAGTAGCATCTTAAGGCTAAATATACACCATTTTCTTGTTGTTTGTCTTCAGTAGTGGCTTCTCTTAGTCTCAGACTTGAGATTTCTCTTTTACATACTCTGCATTCATAGCAGGAAGGGCAATGTCTTTTCTCCCCTTTTATAAAAACTTTTTGTAATATTTAAAAACATGGCTTAAAACTAAGGCCAAGCTTTCTTTAATTTCACTGTGGAAGTAATGAATAAAAGGTAAATGAAGGGATTGTGCTGTTTCTTACCTTGTCTTGTGCTGCAGCTCTACCTACAGCTGAAATTGTGAGCTTGACATCAGCTACTGGAAAATGTTTAATATTAGTTATTCTGGGAGCAGAAAATGCTGGAGGCCTTGACCTGTAATTTTTCTTCACTAAAAGCTCCTTCTCTCCAATCTCAGGTATCTCCTTTAGACAGCTGATTGTCTGCCGCATTTGCTGTTTTGGCATATTAGGATTTGCTCACAATAAGCACTCTCAGTAAGGGTTGGTACCTGTGGCATGGAGGAAGCAATGAGTATCAGGAGCTCCTAAGAGGTATCTTGGGATCTGGAAGAGAGCACAGAAACAGTAACACAGTTCAAGGAGGTATTAAGTTCTAAGATTCATCTCAAGCCATTAAGGATCCTATTAATGAGGTTTTATCACAAATACGCTGTTAGGGAGCTTCTAGATTATCTGGTTAAACTTCTGGAAGATTACATTTCTGGCATACCTTCTCCAGCAATAATTTTTTTGGTTTTTTTTTTTTTGTTTTGTTTTGTTGTTGTTTTTTTTGTTTGTTTGTTTTGGGTTTGTTTTGTTTTTTTTTTTTTTTGAAGTATTCAGCAGCAGGACAGCTGATTTTAATTATTTATGGTGTTTTTTCTAACCCAGTACATTTGAACATTTGGTTTATTATCTGGAAGAACATATCTGTTTATTATATTGGCCTACTGCATGCAAACACATGAACTTAGGCCCTAAAGTCTAATTTTTAAAGAACACTGAAAAAAATTAGAAGGCAGGTCAGTGTAGGTAGAGTTTATATCTTATCTGAACAGCTGATATAGCTGGAAAAAACAGAGGAAAAATTGAATGCACAAGCCCTTCCTCCACTTTTAAATAGGAGATTCTGTTTTCAAATGATGAGGCATATTTGCATGTTGGAGACAACATCTTTCACTGAGAAATTTAAAAGGCACTAAACTTTTAACTGAAAGAAGACCAGCTTGGTTTTTGATAGGCATCTCCTAAAGGAGACTGGGGCAAGGTGCTAATGGTAGAAAAAGTCAAACAGACCCAGTGGCTAGAGGTCAAAACTACACAAGTTCAAGCGAGAAGTTAACTGCTCATAACTAAATTACAGTTAATCATTATCAAGACAAATACAAGATAAATCCAAGATCTCTTGAGTGTCAAATCAAAACAGGACAGCTCTCTGGATGAAGAGTGTCAGCCAGACACCACTGAGTGCAGATAACTGTATTTGGTACATGTACGACTAGGAGACTTGTAACACTGGGATGGGTGAAGGATTGGATTGTGTTTACATAGCTGTGAAGGTGTTCTATGCTTCTATGCTGGAGTAGAAGACAAAAATTATGCTGACAGAAGTTAGGTCTTTTTAAATAAACTATGTCTGAAGCCAAAATTATATGATTCCAGTAAAAAGTGCGTCCCTAATTTACAAAGTTACTTGCCAAAAACTCTGGGGTTACCTGAGGAGTGAAGTGACTCTTTTTAAAGTGTCTGCTTGTTTTTTGTTTTGTTTTCCTTAATTTGGACATTGACTGTAGCAAGCGAGAGGGCTGTTAAAATGTGGATATTTCAAACACATCCTGAAACTGGGTTAGCCCAGGTGAAATAGACCTGTGTGTGTAGTCATTGAATAGGAAGTCTCTTTACCAACATCCACAGCCTCTTAAACAAATGTTGAGTGAAACATCATTCTGTTAACCCATTCAAAAAAGGAGAAGACGTAGCTCTTCCCGTAGGGACTGTGTCCACAGAGCACTTATGGGTCATAAGGTGCACTCACTTCCATGAAAACGAAAAATGGCCAAATCAGGTAATGAACATCCTTGTACAGTTATGTTTTAACTGAATGAGGAGTACACAAAACCAGCAAGAGCCTCCTTTGGAATGTATATAGAAAAATTCTTTTATATATAACGTAACTAGTAATTATTTTTTAAACGGCTACCTTTGCCACTCAGATCTTCAAATGTTATTGTTTACCTTGGGGTGTCTTATTTTTTAGGTACTGGACACCCAAAAGAAAGTCAAGGAAGGGCACTCATGCAGCACTGTAGAAGAATCTGCTTGGTTTAAGTACCACGCTAAAAGACATCACCAACAAAGGCAAGTGAGGTAATCAGTCACTTTTGAGTAGTTTGCCCCACAAGGGAATGGACTTCGGAGTGCACATTGGCCTGCATTACTCCTGGGTTGCTGAAACACTGATCTCTATGGTTTTCAGACACAAGTGTTTAATACTGCTGCAAGCCTTGAGCATTTCCCTCCCTAGCAGTCATGACAGAGGGTAGTTTTATCTTGTGAGGGTTGCCTCTGAACAGTAGTGTGGCAAGGCTGCCATAGCTGGAGGGAGAATATGCCTGATCCTCCTGCTACTATTTTATCAGTGGGGGAGAGTCTGCTGCTGTTACATGCTGCTGTTACATGCTTGAAAAACTGCACAGTAAATCAGGTCGGTGATGTTGCATCATGGTAACTCATGCTAGGTTGCATAGTTGTTTTCATCGTGACTTTAAGCAACAGTGCTCTTCTCCTAGTAGATGCATGTTTAGAGAATTAAGAAAGTTACATGCAACATGCTGATCTAGGAAAAAAGGTCAAACCACTTTCATCCTTTCCTATTGTCTCCCTTTTTTCCCTGAGCATTTATGACTTTCTCTTCAAATAACAGTAGTGCTGCTGCAGACCTTCAATCTCTCTTAACCTCATAGATTCTTTTCATACCTGTCAGTGGCCACAACAGACCAACTATTGCTTAGAGACAGCTGTTGACATCCAACCCATTTTATTTGCCTCAGCTACATGATCAGTGTCACCCCAAAAGGGATTTATCTGGTTCACCTGCTGACATAGCTGCTTCAAGAGATGGCAGATTGAAGTCATTGGTATGTTGTGTTTCTGTCTTCTGTTATCTGTTCAGTGGAAAGGCCCATCATTGCTTCTCTGGTCTGGAGTAAAACTGTGTGTTAAAGATATGTGCATGTGGTAATGAAGAACCTCTGTGGAAAAGGAAAACCACTGTATTCTTAGAAATGGATGGCCTGTGCAAGTGGTGAGTGGAATGGTCAATCATCTCAGCCCACTTTATGTACCACATGTGGGAGGATGTGCCCATGCTAGTGAACATTTATATAGGTATAGGCTATTTTAATGTTGCTTGACTGCTTTCTTCTAAGCAATAGCTTCTCTTTTTTTTTCTCTCTATCTCTCTCTCTTTTTTTTTCTTTCTTTTTNTTCTTCCTTTTTTTTCCTCTTTTTTTTTTTTTTTTTTTTTTTTTTTTTTTTTTTTACAGAGGGGAATGCCAGACTTGACTAACAAAGACAAGAGCAGACTAAAAGTTTCCTTAACAGGAAGCCACTAGCTCTCCACTTAGCAAGTGGGGAGGAAAAGCCTTTAAAAATGTTCAAACTTTCTTATGCAAATTTCAGTTACACACAAGTTTTGGGAGAGCTTCTTCAACGGTGAATTGAACAGTCTCTCAGCAGCTATAGATGCACAGTACACAAAACTGTGTGCAGCACAGCACAGAAGTCTAAAGATGAGGGTGCTTTCAGGTCTCCCAGCGTGTTGTTCCACTGTTTCCAAACAATCTTGTTTTGGCTAAGGGTAATATATTTTCTAAGAAAAGCATTAAAAAAGCTTTAAAGCAAAAATAGAGCATTTAAAGACAAACTAATGCAGTCCTTCTAGAAGAACATGACAATTTCTCAAATGAAGGCATTTATTATGGTTGTAGTCAGATAGTTTTTAAGTGACTGAAATGCCTGCACATACAATTGCCATTATTAGAAAATGCCCCAGAGCCCTGTCAGAGATCAAGGATGCTTTCTAGCTGCCCTTCTCACATACATCAAAGAGATAATTTTTATCTCCAGACTGTTCTGCCTTGGACTTGGGAGCTGTATGCATACTTTTTTGTGGCCTCAGTGATGCCAATCACATGACACAAAGATAAGCAGATGAGCAGTGACTGAAGCCTTGTTCAGTGGCAAGATACCATCAGAGGGTAAAGCAGAAAGAGTGGTAAATGAGAGATAGGCAATTGTTAACAGGTTGTCTTCTCTCACCAGTCTTCATGGTAAAAGGGAGCCTTATGGAGGTGAAGCAGTTCTGCTGAGGTAAAGAGCCACGGCAGCTGCCATAACGGCCTTCCTAGAAAAGCAGTGCTGGTACCAAGTGTTGGTTTCTGCAGACAGACACAGAAAATCTTTGTGTAGGTTTCCAGTGGATTTTGTGGTACAGCTTGCAGAGGGCAAGGGCCTTGGTGTGTGTTAGATGTTGCCTTGTAACTACACTGTCTGACACATACCCCAGAGCTGAAGATCATTGTGTGCCTGGCCCAACGGCTGTCAGAGGGACCAGCCTGTGGCTGTGCTTTTGCATTTGAGTGAGCTACCTGTGGCTGAGGTATGAGCCACAGATACTTTGGCAGGCACAAAGCCTCAGGAGAGTGTTGCTTCATGAGCTAATGCTTCAGGATGAGAAGTGCAGTCTGTCATTTTTGCTCTCGGACCAGTTTCCTCAGCTCAACACCTTCACAGATCAAAGGCACAGTGTTTAATCATGGCCATACATCTGCATGAGGACTGTCTGCCTACTCACCAGCTTTTGGTGTGCAAGTCCTGGGTTATATTCTTGCTTCTGCTATGGTGTCCCTCTGACCGAGTTACCTCATCCATCAAGCGTGGATAAGGATGCTACTTTCCTTTGTGAGGTCTGTTGCTGTGTGAATGACAGCAGGGCACAAGGGAGAAAATTGTAAGACGGCAGAACTCAGCGCTGCCCTGCTGCAGCTTACGGTGTGCTGTGGGTACGGAGTGACAGCTGTAATCCTTGTCAGATAAGGGGAAAGGTGGTCTCTTTGCTCTCCGCTCACTTTGCTCACTTTGCTCATTTCTTGAGGAAGCAAGCCCTTTTATCTATGTGGCTGACACCTGAGAGAAATTACCATTCTCTAGGGAACTGAAAGTGCTTTTTGGTACATCGGAGAACTTTATTCCCTAACACATAAACACAGAACTTTTTACCTAGAAATAACCCTGGCCAAATCAACTGTCTCTAGCTGTCCACAGCCTTAGGTTATCACACAGCCACACATGCCACGCACCAGTAGATAAAGTGCTTTGGCCCCTGCTGGGGAGTGGGAGATGGTTAAGGAAATTCCTGGGTACTACAGATGGCAGCAGTGGAAGGAATTACTCAGGAGGCAGCAGGTTTTTTTTTCTGACTCAATGCTGATCCTTTACCTCTGCCCGTTGTTAGACCAACTGTGTTGTGCACAGTCACTGTCTTTCTCATGGTGTTTAAAACTGACATTTTGACACTTTTTAGCATCAGCAGATGCTACAGCGCTTTTTGCAGTATCAGGTTGAGATCAGTTTTTTATGGGTCATGACAGACAAGATAAGCAGTTTGGGCATTCAGAGGTGATCTGTCCTACCCCTGCCCTGAGACCAGGCCTCAAAGACCTCAGCTGATTGTGACAGATACCCCTATTACCTGTTCTTATACACCTGCAATGATAAGGCTTTCACACTTGCTGTTGGCAATCTGGTCCAGCACCTCCTTAGTTTTACTGACTGGGAGTCTCCTCACATTTACCTTGCAGCTCCCTAACTTGTGCACTCTGCAGTTGGAGCCAAGCAGTATAAACATCATTTGGCACCAAACACTTCCACTTTGCAGAAAATAAGCAAATTATTCTTTTTCCTATTAAAGAAATATGGGGAAATTAGGTATTCATAGTGCAAATATCCAGTTTCAGAATTTGCTGTCTGTCTTTATAATGAAAAGCCAACTAAGAGAATCCACCACTGCAGGCTGGATGTCTCAGGTGCCTCTGTGCCCTGACCCGCAGTTAGGACCGGTGACAGCACCAAGTCTTAAACCCCATGTGAATGGCACATGCTGTGACTGCTGCTGGTACCAGTCCTGACAGGGGCCAGTTCAGTCAGCAGGGCTGCAAAGTCTAGCACCACTTCACTCTAGCACTTCACAAGTCTGCAGCAGATCTGGAGACCGTCGTGATGGAGATGGGTTGGTGCCTATGTGGGCAACTGAGTCAATCTGTGGCTGGCGGGAGGCCAGTGCTCACATTTGGTGACCTTGTTCTCCCCCACCCATCCCTGAGCATTCTCTCACCATGTCCTGGGCATGCTTCTCTTTTTGGTTATGTGAGGAACGAATGGTTCCTGACAGACTTCAGTGGTTTCACCTGTGCTGGGCAGTGGCATTCAGCGTGTGCCCCACAGCACATCATCTGGGTGATCCTGGTGGGTTTTGGGGCAGGTGGGGTTTGGGGCACAGCCAAGGCAGCACAGTGAGACAATGAGTGGCACTGGGTAGCCTGGAAAGCTACATTCCTACCATGGTAACACCATAAAATATTGTAGGGACTTCCTGCAGAAGCAAACACAAATGAGGTTAATATCTCTTTCAAAAGCCTTCAAAGAACTTCAGATCAGGTCCTATGCCCCCTCCTGTCCTATAAACTTACCTTTTAACTTCACTGTTACTAACCAGATAGTTTAGCAAAGAGCTGGATCCTGAATAAATCAGAACAGCTCCACTGAAGTCAACATCACAGCAAAGTTATTTTAGTACCACAGTGGGGTACAAACCTCAAATTAAAAATTAATTTATTATCTGCCTGGATATAAATTCATGGTGCAGGTCCTCATTTTCCCATACTGTCCCGTCCTGCTAAAAATGCCAGCAGATGAGTTTGTCTTGTTTCAGCATGGATGGGTCTGCACTTTTTGCTGCTGTGGGTCATAATCAGCAGCCACTGCCTGCAATCCCCTTATAAATTTTCTCTTCCAAGGGTGGTCACTCTACTTCCTTTTTACCCAGCAAAATTCTGTCCTCAAGTATCAATTTCAAACATGTGCATGTATCATAAGTCCACTTGTATATTGATTCATTACTGTGCCTCTGCTTAATTTAGCAAGAATTTGGTGTCAGCCAAACTCTTGTAATTGCGTAATTGCAGAAAAAATACAAAAGAATACCACTTGCATCATTTATACTGCACATTTACCAATATTCCTTGATGCATCTATTTCTTGTGTACCAAATATGTGGCAATTTCACACAAATCGACTGCCACTTCACTGAAAGTGACTTTTAGCTACATGAACCAGGGGAAACCCCTATTATTTTTCATTTTTATTTTTCATTTCCCAACAACAACCAATTTAGTTCAAAACTGATATTTTGTAATAGTTGAAATGAAGATATTTTCTACCAGACTCTCCTGATGACTTTTTACTGTAAGATGGGCAACACTGGACAGATGGAAGAAAATCATTTCCACTAAGAAAGGTCATCAGCCCTATTGCAAAAGTGGCCAGTTCCAGCTGGACACATAATGACTAATTTTTAATGAAAGTTTTTTTCACATCTGTTGGTTTGCTAATTTTTGCTCTACACTGACTTTCTACATTTTCAACTGTTTTGACAAAAGCTCCAGCATTTCTGAAGGGCAGCTGTTTTCTGCTCAGCTCTGTTTCTATTAGTTGCCTAAAAGCATTTTTATTTTAAGGACATGTAGTCCTGCAGATAGAAATGTCAGCTCTAATTAAGAAAGCAATTTTTCTCTTTTTTTGGTTAACCCATTTTTGACCTGGCAAACATAGATGTGATTTAGGTGATCTCCAGCTACAGTGGAGTTTGTTGATCTTGCTTCAGCTGAGGTAAGTGGCTGATCTCATGAATATTGTTTTTACAGGCGTGAGACTCTGCTGACGTCCTTTGGCTTCCTGTTCAGAGAGGCTGTGCTTGGCATCCTCGGATTTAGGCACAATGTGAATTTTCTTAGACTTCACCCTCCAGACCTTGTTTGTTTCATCAGCCCTTCCCTGCCTGTGAGTAATGGTCATGATCACATCATGCGGTGGCTGTGGAGAGGGAAGGTCCCCTCTGCTGCAGCCCTTTCGGTGGCAGCAGTGTGGGTGAGGTAGGTGTCCATGGGAAGGAGAGGGAGTGAGTTTCAGGTAGTTTCTCTAGCATGTAAGACATGCAGTGCGTGGTGATTCACCCCCTCAGCACCATTCAACCTTCAGATTATGAGTGGGTTGAATCCTGTAAGGTCGTAGGCACATTATAAAAATAAACACAGACCTCTGAGGTAGATAGGTTACTGGTGAAGGAGCAGTAGTGTGGATAAATCAGATCATTCCTCTTTTTTATAAACACTGAGAGCAAAATCAACTGTTCTTACTGCCAGGCTCTAAGGCTTTGCCTCCTCTTTGCATTGCTGGCATTGGTGCTGTAGTGCATGTCTTTGACACCAAGGAGAGGTCCTGCCTATGTAAAACTTTTTGAGTGCATTTGAAGGTGCTGAGTGCTGTTTTCTGGTGCCAGACCACAATAATAACAATGGGCTAGCGAGGAACTTCTCTGAGAATTAAAGGTCATGCATGCCCACACTTTTGTTTTGAGATATTAGTTAGGGAGGGAAGTAGATGGAGGGGAGAGATTATCCCCCTCCACTCAGGGCTCATCAGAGCACATCTAGAATACCATGTCTAGTTTCACACTCTCTCCTTCAAATACAGGGAAGTTGGGGCATGTTCAGCAAGATGTTAAGGGCTCGGAGTACTTGTCCTGTGAGGAGAGGCTGAGGGATTTGGTCTAGTCCAGCCTGATGCAGAGAAGTCTTTGGAAGGACCTAAGAGGAACCCCCCAGCACATACAAAGGGATCAGAAAGAAGACATTGCCAGAATCATCACAGCACTACACATTGGGAGGACAAGCAACAAGGGACTGAAGTTGAAACAAGAGTCTCGGGCTGGATGCAAGGATACCCTTCCCCAAGGAGACAGAGTCAAGCACTGGACTGGGTCACCCAGTGAGGTGCAGCCACTGTTCCTAGAGCTTTTCAAGACTGGTCAGACAGAGTCCCAGGAGACCTGGTCTGAGCTTACAGCTGTGTCTGCTTTGAGAGGAAGTTGGAGTAGGGACTTGATATCCCTTCCAGCCTGATACTGTGTGATCCTGTGTCTAGGTATCCCATACTCTGAGGTCATGGAAAGTTTTGGGCAAAGATTTTGGGTAAAGGGTTGAAAAGATTAAAAAGAATGCATTTTAACCCCTCTCTCCAGCTTTGACCAACTGATTTCACTCCAGTCCAGCAGCAGTGATACTTCCTCTGATTTCTCTAACCATGATTAGGCAGTGGGCTTGTGTACATCTTGTCCTGGCAGCTCAGAGGACAGGGGTGCTGGGCAGAGGGGATAGGGGGCCCACTGCCTGAGGAGATTCTAACGCTAAAACAGGGTGGTTTAATCAAGTAGGATTGGCTCAGCCTTTGGGGATGCATTGTTGGCTCAGAGACAGGAACAGAAATCCAGCTTTGCCCAGCAAGATATACCCAGTGGGATACCTTGGCATTGATAGAGATACAATGCATGTAATATTGGCTTTCACTTTCCAACCTAAAATTAGTTGTGTGCAAATTTATCACCGAGACTAGGGCACCCATGTTGTCTGTGGGGCAGTCACTGTGCTCAACAGTGCCACTGTATCATACTTTTTCCTTCTTTCCTTGCAGATCAGAAACTTGGTGTGAGTCTCTTCCCTCCCTGTGGATCCCAGTGCAGAGAAGTCAGCAGCAGTCAAGAGAAGCCACCGTGTTTGTGTGTTGGTGGTTTTTTATGAATGCAGGAATTACCACAATTGTATGAATAATTCATTCATGAAATTGATGCTTGAAAAAGAAAAGTACTCTTCTATTATTCTTGGAAATTGTTAACCTAGTTACTTTTTTTTTGCCTTTGCTGTGGTGGGACCTGGCAGTGGTTGTCATTGAGAGCCAGCAAGTTCATCTTAGTGAAAGTTAGTGAGTGGGGGGGCAGGAAAGATGCAGGCCCTTCCCCACTGTCACTGATGGCTTTTGTGGGTGTTCTCAGAAAGTCCTGCCGGGCGTCCCGGGTGACTCACCGGCAGCTGACTGAAGGCAGGCAGGAGGCCAGCAGCCCCTGCACAACTGGAAAGTACACAGCCATCCTAGTGTGTGTCAGAAAAAGGAGAAGATGACATGCAGCAATGTGTCTGTCTGCCTGTCTTGTCTGTCTGACAGACAGACAAGGCTAGAAAAAACAGTTCTTTGCAGGATATATAGGAGCTTGGTGCTGTGAAGTCACCTTTGCTCTTGCAAGAGGGACTGTTGGATGGTCAAGTAGAAGGGTGAGGAGCTATTGCAGGCTTTGTTCAGGCTGCTTGGCAGACAAAGTTTTCTAGGACATACATGGTCTTTCACAGGTACAGTGTAGTATCCCTTTAGGGCCAGGGTCAAGTTTACGCAGTCAAAACTACTCATTCCCTTATGAAGCTCCTCTTACTGCTTTCTGGCAGGCAAGTGATAGATACCCAAAGGCATAATGCACATGGTCATAAAGGGTGTAAAATACAGTCCAAGTCTCATTTCATTCACTGGGGGCTCTGAAGAGCACATTTGGATAGCTCATTCTGCAGGTTCACCCTGGAGCTCATGAAGCCTTTTTCCTACGGAGCTGTGTCTTCAGTTTTTGTGACAGGCAATCTCTGACTGGAGGTCTTCTTGTGTTGGGCTTCTTTATAAGATGTCCCTTCTCTGTGGACTTGCTTGTGCACAAGGAAGGTTATCCTTCTTTCTCCACCCCTTGGGCCACTCACCCAGACAAACTCTTCTTGTAGATCTGGGAGAATTTAATTTTGCTCAAAGCTCCTATTTATCCTTGAGACTCTTGGTTGGCTTTGGCTAACAGGTTCAGGGCTGCCTGGCAGGGTATTTCTGAGTGAGGGGACAGGCAGGGAGGGCAGGAGGGTCAGGAAGAGAAACAGACACACATTCTGACACCTGGCACTTTTAAAAAGAGTCAAGATGAATGGCTGCGGAGGGTGACCCCAGATGGGATCTTGTTGCTTTCCCCAGAACCCTGCCTAGACAGAGCTGCATTTCGCAGTCCACCAGCAGCACATGCCTGTGTCTTACACTAACAGGCCTTACCATGGCCCTACCATGGACATCCCAGAGCTGTGTCTGACACTGGTTCCCTCACCAGGCATGATCCCGACCCTCACCCACACGCCTATATCCTGTCCCCTTTCCTGGGGAGTTTCCCAGTGCTGAATCCTTGCCAGTTCCTTCCTGGCCATGGATGCCCCAGGCTCATTAACCAGGAAGGGTCACTGGTACCTGTCCCTGCAGTCCAGCTGCAGCTGCAGCTGAGCCAAGCCATGGTATTTCAGAGATCACCCTCCCCCCAGCCCCAGCTCCCACTGACGCCTAAGTTATTCATCAAAGGCAGGAAAAAAGCCTTCCTGGTTTCAAGCCTCTGAGGAAATGCTGGTGCATGGCTCAGCTTGATAAAATGCAGAGCAAATGATGATTCAATTTTGATTCAAATCCCCTCAAAGGGCAGAGACAACTTGGCTTTACCTCTTCTTACCTTGAAAGGGCAGTTCTCCACCAGTATCTCATTCTGGGAGGGACAAGAATACACATCCTCCTTCCCCAGGGCCAAAAGCGGGAGGGTTTTGTGAGGGAAGTCCATTGAAATGTCCACAAAATCCACATCCCTTGTCTCCAGCTAACACGTACCATTCCGTGGCTGTACCATGACTCAGATTGTATGGGAAATGCTACAAGCTGCTTTCTGGGGGCAGGAATTTAGGTAATCATGCTTCCAGTGGTCAAGGTAAAGAGGCCTGCTGGAGCACCACAGCTGCTCTTGCTGATGCACACCTTGAGAGCCCCACAAGTGGTGGTCAGGGGACAAGCCTACAAGAAGTTTATATAACAGCAGTTCAGGCTAGGGGGGGTTGAATCACTCCTTAGGTCGCTGTCCTAATATGAACAGGATGTAAAACTCTGGAGTTTAAAGAGGGAACTGACACTAGTGTGTAGGGATGAAAACAATGAAGTGTTCCTTTTTTTCAGTTAGAGTGCCTGATCTCCAGCTGAAAGAGGGAGTTTTTCAGAGTGCAGGCACATGCCTTCTGTGGTTTGTACCACCTGACAACCATTGAAGCTATAAAAATTGTCAAGTAAGCCTTTTCTGTGGTGAATGCAATAGAAAACTGCAAAAAGCAGTCCTCTAAAAACAACTGACCTCTGCAAATATTTTACTTTGTAAAATCAAGGGTTCATAATGCCGGTGTGGAAGCAATGTAGCCTGCAATAGGCACAGAGTAACCTCTGCTGCTGAGAGCCTGGTTTCCAAAGGTGAGGGTGGAGAGGAGGTGAGGTGTGTGGTAGTGTTTCAGATTTTAGGAGCTCTCTAAACACAGACACAGAGCCTAGTTTTAGAAGAGACTGTTTATTCTGTGCAGGGTTTCCACAAATCAAGTACCAGTGGTAGAAAGTTTTATCTTTTATTCAGTAAAATGTATGCCTACCTAATACATATTCTCCACCTACTTAATGCATATTTATTTGGGCGGTATAATATTACGCAACGCTGGAAACACAAAGTTCTTTTCTTCATTAAGCAACTTCTATTGCAGAAGTTATCTGATGACATCAATTACATTTACAAAAGGTGAGAAAAGTCAGCTTGAAGACATCAATTCCTTTTGAAGAATTCAGCCTGGGGACAGATAATTCAGCTTGAAGACAACAATAGTAGCAGAACCCCATACGGATCAAGCAGGAACCAATTAGTTTTCATATGCTTGCAGTACTGAAACTTCTTTCTTTTTTTGTGGGTGTTCTGTTTATTTCTTAGTATCCCTTTACCTGATAAAAAGGTGTAGCAATTAATAATTCTTTTAGCCCAACCCAAAACCCAAGGGGACTCAGCAGCAGTCAGGTCTGTGACACTGAACTCAGCAATATTCAGAAAAAACCCTCAGTGACAGATCCCTTCTGGAGCTACTGGAACAAATCTTTTAGGACATCTCTACTGCCACCACAGGGACATCAGCAAGCAATGCCACAGCTCTGCAGTGCTAGGCTACAGACATGCATGTGGGATATGCAGGACGATTTGGGATTTTTTTTGTTAGCCTGGCACTGTGCCAGGAATTATAAACTCTGTTTATACAGAGAGAATCAGTTTAGGCTCAGAGCCATCCCAGGAACAGTGGTACTACTTTACCAGCACCCAGAGCAAATCTGCCACAGGTCATGGAATAGAATAGAATCATTTATATTGGAAAGGACCTCTAAGATCATTGAGCTCAACCTTTAAACCAGCACTGCCAAGTCCACCACTAAACTGTGTCCCTGAGTGCCACATGTACATCTCTCTTAAATATCTCCAGGGATGGTGACTCCACCACTTCTCTGAACAACTTATCCCACTGCTTGACAACCCTTCCCATGAAGAAATTTCTCCTGGTATCTAGTCTAAGCCTCACCTGCAGCAATTTGAGGCCATTTCCTCTTGTCCTGTCGCTTACTCCCTGGAAGTAGAGGCTGACCCCCACCTGGCTATACCCTCCTTTCAGGGAGTTGTCAAGAGTGATAAGGTCTCCCCTGAGTCTCCTTTTCTCCAGGGTAAACAACCCCAGCTCCTTCAGCCACTCCCCATAAGACTTGTGCTCCAGCTCTTTTGCCTTTCTCTGGACTTGCTCCACCACCTCAATGTCTTTCTTGTAGTGAGGGACCCAGAACCAGACACAGGATTTGAGGCATGGCCTCATCAGTGCTGAGTACAGGGGGATGATCCTGGCCCTAGGCCTGCTGGCCACACTATGGTGTCATCTGCAAAGGGGTGCCCTTGATCCCCTCATCCAGATAATTAAAAAAGAGATTAAACAGGGCTGACCTGAAAACTGGGCCCCGTGGGCATCACTCATGACCAGTCACCAGCTGGATGTAGCTCTGTTCAGCACCACTCTCTGGGCCTGGCCATCCAGACGAACTTTACCCAGCAAACTCTGCACCCAGCCAACTACGGGCTGCTACTTTCTACAGGACAATGCTGTGGAAATGGTGTCAGAGGCTTTACTAAAGTCCAGGCCGGTGACAACTACAGCCTTTCCCTCCTCCACCAAGCTCCTTGTCAAAGAAGGTCAGGTTGATCAAGCAGGACCTGCCTTTCATGAACTTATGCTGGCTGGGCCTATGTCCTGCACATGCCGTGCGATGGCTCTCAAGACGATCTTCTCCGTGGCTTTCCCTGGCACCGAGATCAGACTGACAGGCCTATAGTTCATCCCTATCCAGGGATCCTCCTCCTGGCCCTTCTTGTAGACAGGTGTCGCAGTTGCTAACTTCCAGTCACTTGGGACCTCCCATGTTAGCCAGCACTTCTGGGAATGATGGGAAGAGGCTCAATGAGCATTTCAACTGGCTCTCTCTGGGGTGGATCCCATCTGGCCCCATAGACTTATGCATGTCTAGAGGCTGCAGCAGGACAACTTACATTCTTAACAAGTACGCAGCCAGTTAATTGCCAAAACACTTCTGATATAGGACGTAGGCTGAAATGTCCCATCTTCATTGATTCCTATGGATTGTAAGGGCATGTCAGTCTGTTAATCAAAGGCAAAACCCTAGGCAGTAAGTGGGAAAACCAAAGGCACAGAGGAAACTCCCTCATACTGATTTCACAGCTCCCCTTGAAATGATGCCTAAACTGCAGGAAGCAGTTTAAATAATCTCCTGTATTATTGTCTCCAGCCACTGCTCCACTCCCTTCTGTGTCAGTTGTAAACTCATGTGAACCAACAGCTGACAATATTCTTTTTTGCTCTGTTGCAGAGACAGTACAGGGCTAGCAGCTAAGCTATGGTGAACTGAGTAAAATTTCTTTTTAAGAAGAAAAGAGATATGAAAATTACTGTGGCCACATTAGCTACGGAGAAGTCTTGGGGGAAGCTCAATGTTTTGCTTATGCCAGTGCATCTTGCTTGTAGTAATATATTCAAAGTTGGTGGAAGATTTAAACAAGCATAAAGATGCAAAGGGTGGAAAAATACTCTCCTGCTGAGCTGTGATTGTGCTTTAGTGCTGGGGCAGGGAAGCCAGCTGGAGACAGCAGGACGGTAATGTCCTCTTGTCAGGTCTGGGGTTTCTTTCCTTGAGATTGCAGGACTGGTACGGAGATGGTGATTCCCAGCAGCACATCAGTGTGATACTGCATGACAATACATCACCCTGAAGGGAAACCTAGCAAGCTTTCTGGTTCCCACTCCTTGAGGGAAGCTATGTTGTTGCCTTGATGTTCAGTAAAGAAAACATTTTCATTCCTTTAATTTACTTCTGTTGTATTCTGGAGAGCTGCACCACAAATGACATTGCTTTGGCTGGTTTCATTAGTATATGAGAGTGTTCAAAATGTGGTTCCTGCAAAGTTTTGTCATATACCAAGAACCATCAAAAATTTTAAAATGGTCTTGAGTAGGTCTGTTTGCAGATACCTGAGTTTCTGTGACCAACTTACCCACTGCTAGGAATAGAGATGTTATTCCCATGGCAAAACTCCTGGAGTTCTCCTGACAAAACCAGCTACATGACATTTGACATTAGTGTCACTGTAATGTCTGTTAACAGTGCATGGGCCTCATGTGCAGTGGAATGATTACAAGACAAACTTGTAAAGGCTATGTCTAAACCTAGTAGAAGGAAAATGAGTGAGGAGTCCATCTAAAGGGAAGTCTCTAACAGTTGAGCCTTTGTGATGCTTAGCGTAACAACTGAAGATGCCAGCACTGGCAGCTCTCTGCACTCCTGCTTCTTCAGCAGACCCTGTCCTCACTCACCAGAGCTGATGAATCTGCATCCAGGGTCCCAGCTGAAATTCCAGGGTACCCAGAGGGTTACCATTTTTTATAAGGTACCAAAAGCATAGAGAACAGCAGTTTTGTGTTAAGATTTTGATGCATGGGCAAATGCTCCATTCTGTCTGCTCCCTCATAGGAATGGAAACCTCTGGCTTTGGTTCTTGGTGGTCCAGAAGTGTCAGTAGCATCTGTCCTGGCTGGATTTACCAGAATGTGTCAGACTTAAAAGGAGTTACAAAGTGGACTTTAGTTAAATCAGCACAACTTCCCTGTACAGAGTTTCTTACAGTACTGACCTAAAAAGGAAGCAGAAAATAAAAACTTGGAGTTTCCCCAGTCCCCACAAATCCCCAGGCTCTGTATCCTCTTTTTTCTGAAAGGCTGAAAAATATGTCTGTTTTCTTCAGAAAAGGATGAACTCCCTGTGGATTTCAAGCTGTGTTTTCCTGTCTCTCTGAGTCTATACAGTCATAGTTTCACATAAGGTCTCCCTTAAGGGATTGTATTCACAGGATACAATCCCTTCATTCATAAGGCACTAAGGAAGGGTGAAAAACGGAGATTATTTCAGCATTCTCACCATCAGACCACATCAAATCCTCATAATGAATCTGGGCTGTGCTGAGATTTTCGGGATGCTCCCAGGGACAGTACCATGGCACAGCAATGAAGAGACTACTATTCCAAGTGTCTAAAAAATAATTTGATTTATAGAAGAGCACCACTCCTCCTTTCCGCCTTGCGGAAAGGCGCGGAAAGGCACGCTGGTCCCTGTCACTGTGCACTCCCAGCCAAGCTCCAAAGACACACGTGAGAGATGAAAAGCCAACATTCCGATCCCAGGGGCGGGGGAAGATATTCAGGCTAGCAGTTGCTGGAGCATGAACAGAGCATCCTTGCCGATGGGTGCCGTGGGGCGGTATCAGCTGGGTGACAGAGGGTAGGTGGTACACAGCCAGAGCACCAGCAGAGAGCTATGGGACCTCAGAAGGGATCTGGGAGGAGAAGAGTGCAGGAAAGAGGAAACAGAAGTGCAAACAGAGAACAGAGCAAGCAGAGATGTTTGCAGTGTGCATGGAACAAGATCTACACGGAGGATTTGGAAGGAAGCATGCAGCAAAGTTACAGTGCCAGATGAGGAAGGTGAGCCTTTTTTGGGCTGCTTATGCAACAAAGCTGTACCTACAGGTGCTGACAATAGCCACTACACCCCTCAGTCTTGATAACAGCCACTGAACAAGTGCTGACAGTAAACAAAGCATTTATCTCTATTCCAAACAAATGCTTCAGAGGAAGTTGTGATGGGGTAAGCTTTTCGTGGAACTGCATTTTCAACACTGGTTCTCATCACATTGCCTTCTGTGCATCTATCAAAAAGTATTCAGGGAAGTGTTATTACCCTCAGTTGACTGTGCTCCACAAAATGCAAAGATCCCAAGATCATCATGAAAAAGGTCAAAATGTTTACATTTAAATACTTCCTTGCTGATAAATTATGTTTTAGCAAAATCAGTCCTTGCATTTGTGAATTTGTAATTTCCAGGGAAAAGTCTGTTTTTATGGGGGAAACATCTAAGTAAAACTTGAAATATCAGGTGAATTTAATTTTTTCTGTTTATGAAAAAAATCTTCAAAACGATCATGAATCAAGGAATAACATGTATTCAGGGTTTAGAAATGGAAGTAGAGATGCTCATATTCTAGATCAAGGTAATTTAAGGGGTTGTGAGGAACAATACACTGCAACAGTGATCCAAGAAAAACTGTAGCATACATTGTTTTATGCACACTAGTCTTCAATGACTTTCCCAGACTTTGCTGACTGAATTCTGGGAGGGCACCACCAGGTCATGTTTCATTTTCTTTTTCCTATTGCAACTTTCAAATCCCCCTCAGCGTCAGCAAAGCTAGAGAACTAGTTAAAAGAAAAGACCAGGAGAAAAAAAAAAAGCAGCAGTCTAACACTGGCCCTAGGGAAAAGTGAAAAGTTAAAGGTTAGCAGGCTTGAATAGTTATCCACCACACATTTTCCCCAATTGGAGACAGTATTAAAACTGGAAAAAGAAAAAGAGTAAAGTTCTTGTTGAAGGAATCCTACATGAGAATTCTTTTCACATTCTCAATGGCAGAAAGAGGGGGCAAAAGGGTGCTACTATACTTGTGAATATCAAGTGAAAATAGAGTTTCAGATATTTGAAGACTATCTGTGTAGGCTCACACATGCTCTCACATACACAAAAATATAGTCCCCTGCTGTCTGCAAGACCTATCTTCTCAGATAGATTTCAAATTCATAATTGATTTTAAGAGATTTACTTGCTGGGGTGCAATAGTAGGACAACTTTTCACAGGGAAAATAGTTTTTAATTTTTCTGTTTATTTACACAATTTCTTAGAGACTTTATAGAAAGTAGAAATGAGTCCATATCAGCATGAGAAGGACTTGAGCTTTAGGAACATTTAAATATCTGACTGAGAATTATGAGTGAGAGGATTTATATTAAAATGTCCTTGTTAGGGTAGCATGAAATTCTCAGGGGACTGGTTTTCCAAAACAGTAGAGGGATTCGCAATTGTTTTCAAGGACAATGTTTTCAACTGAGAAAACAGTCTCATTATGAAAAGCAGTAAATATGCATTTTTCTTCTCTGCTGCCTCAATGTTTCCTAGCAGACTATCCCAGCAAAACCAACTTTTGTTTTGAGTCTTTTGTTTTGCTTTTAACTTCTTTTATTTTCTGCTTCCTTCCTTTTTGTTTCCCGACCTTGGCAAGAAAATTTTTGTGACTGGCTGTTAACTTGAATTCTCTTTCGGAGGGGGCCAACTTCTCCACAATCACTTTTGGGTGCATATAAAGATTAATTCCCCTTTCTGAGTAAGAAAGTCTCAAAACTCCTGTAAGTAAAGATTGTGTAACTGGAATTGATTCTCAAAATAGAAAATAGAAAGAACTGTGAAACAGAAATCACGTAGAGTGGGAATCTTTATTTTTAGAACTTTCAGGTAAAGTTTAACCCCATAGCATGGATGATATTTAGGATGTTACCCATCTTTCTGATTTTCTTGTACAATACTTAAAACTTGGAGTCATTATAGGAGATGCTGCTGTCAGGCCAGTCTCACTGGAGCTGTAACTGCCTCCCCTGTCCTTCTTTGTTTGCCTGAAAGTTCCTGGCTTGCGAGATTATGGTGTAAATGTAGAAGAGACAGAAGTCAGTAGGAAATGAGTGAATCAGTTGTCTAGTGTGCTGTGTGTCACACAGCAGGAATGCCAGTATCTTCAGCAGTCCTTTTGCTCCCCGGTGAAAGCGTGGCTCTCTCTCTCTCATAATTGTCCTTTTAAGACAAGAACTGGTGCCTACTGCTGCAGTGCCAGTATTGCCAGAGCTCCCCCCTGGATCAGTGTCATTTTTTGATGACCCTGGCTTGCCAGTGCCTGGTAAGAGTGGCTGCCAGCAGGACCACAGAAGGCTAGCACCCTCTGAGCAATGCACATAACCTGCAGCAGTTTCTGTTTATTTGAAAACTGCTCGAGAATAAGCCTCTGCACTTCCGTAGCACCACACACTGCTAGTGGCCAGCATTCATGTTGGCAGAGTGCACCTCTCTTCCTTTTAGTTCCTGTTTCCTTCCTGCCCTTCTGATGGTGTTCTGGGGGGAGCTTGGTCAGAGGCAATCACATCAAGGACAGCAGGCTGCACGCTCCCATGCGGACACTTTATTACATCAGAAATAAAAAGGGCTTCAAGCACTCCCCCATGTTAGTTTAACCCCACACCCAGAAGCAGGAAATATATTGTCCTTCAGTCAGAGACAGGGTCAGTGATGTTTCTTTCTCTGATTATGAAATAGGGAGTGTTGCATTCACCACTCGTATTTCCTGATAAGAGCAATACTGAGTTGTGTTGTCAGATACCTCTCACTGGGGGAAGAGGTGCTGTCACATTTATCCTGCTGCCTCCCAGGAGGCAGAGTGAACAGAGCAGGACCAGGATACCCATCTTGTGCTTCCTCCTGGGTCAGAATGCCCAAGCAAGCTCTGGGTTCCATTCCCAGGGACCCCTCTGATGTAGGCGATCTCAGTGGATGGGTGCCAGGCACCAGGAAACCACAGAGCTTCTGTCACCCAGAAGTGTTCCTGTGAGAGCACCCACTGCCATGGGGAGCTCCAAGTTGCAGATGATATCCTGGTATCTTAAGGAGACAGCTACCTCTTGTTCTTTCCAATGATTAAGCATATTGATGCTGTATTACACAAGTGCATAAGGTGCTTATGTGATGTGAGGGACCAGCTGTGGAAGTGTGATGAGATGGGGCTGGCCAGAGTCATTTTACCTCCACCATCAGCACTAAGCTTCTCCAGCCTGTGGAGAGGAGACAGAATCAGGAATTAGCACATGGAGTGCAGAAAGCACTTGGTGGTTTTGACTGGGTTTTTTTTTGGATGAATGTCCCAAAGGATGAATATCCCCTGGGCCTCTTAGCTTCCTTCTCACTCTTCTCTTCAAGCTCACTCTGTGCACTCCTGCCCTTTCTCTCCTTCCACAGCTTCCATGGGCAACCTGTTCCAGTGCCTCACCACCCTCACAGTAAATGGTTTCTTCTTTATATCTAATCTAAACCTACTCTCTTTCAATTTGAACCCATTCCCCCTTGCCTTGTCACTACATGCTCTTGAAAATAGTCTTGTCCCACCTTTCCTGTTAGTTTCCTTCAGGTTTTGGAAGGTCGCAATTAGGACACCCTGAAGCCTTCACTTGGCCAGGCTGAAGAACCCTAATTCTTGCAGCCTTTCCTCATAGGAGAGAGCTTTCATCCCTCTGATCAGCATTGGTTCTGCCACATTGCAGCAGTCAAACAAATCCCAGCTGGGAATGATATTTCACTGAGCCAGCACTGAGGGCTCCTCTCTAATTATAATCACAGTGACATTGGTAGTTTTTCCTACTCCATTTATATAGCATGGCACTGTATGGGAATGTTCTGACTCCTGAGGAGGATATAGAAAAAGAGAAGGATACAGGAAGAAGCAGAGAGATAAGGATGATATGGCTGGCACATATTATCATTTTTTTTCCTGCAATACATTCTCTTGAATCTCATGCGTATATGGAAATACCTCTTGTTCTTTGTGAAGAATTTCTGCCCACACAAAGAAGAGCTCTTTAGTGCTGCACTTTAAGATAACCTCCATTAAACATTTTTCTCAAGGCAGATCCTCTACTTAAAAATAAAGAGTATAAAAACCATATCTCCATTTCTAGCTCTTCCCTTTTCCTTATGATAAGCACTGAAAAAGGGAATTTTTGCCCCCTGACAATGTTCCTTGGCACAAATGGTGTTTTACTTTCCAGGCAGTCCTCTTGAAACAGAAAGTTCTCCCTGCTAATGAAGGTAGCACTGTGGTTACTCAACTACAGCGAGCAAATGTCTGTGAAAGCAAACAAAGTAAACAGACATCCGTTGCTATGTTATGCCAGTAACTGTAAGTTAATGTTCCTACAGGTAATAAACATGGTGGGAGCAATTATATTTGGAAGTGTATAGCACTGTAGCTAGTGCTGTCATGAAATATTGACAACTCTTGCTCTCTCTGTCTCCTAAAGAGAAGTGAAAGGCTCTAGGGACATCACAGGCTGTGATGCTCTGCTAAACATATTTTTCCCAATGCAGGAGTGATTGCTGCCCTAGCCAGCAGTGCCAGCTGCTGTGTTTGTACTGCTCAGGGCTAGAGCACAGTGACTGCATCCAGGTCACAGGGGTCCTGCCACAGCCCTCTGTTCTTCCTGCAGTGCAGCTGGAGCTCTGGGACATGATCAACGTTTCTTCTGTGTTTTCTCAGTTCAAAGTGTCTGAAGCAATGATAGGAATGTGTGGCAGCCCACTGCAAAGGTACTAACACAACATGAGGCCTAAGGACACTTCCAGGTGAGGTCATGAGGAAGCCGGTGCCTCTGGGGGACAGGCAGAGCAATGTGGAGTAAAGCTAGGCAAACCTGTTGCAGATTTCCCACACCAGATCCTTAGGCCATCCTGGGGTGAGCTGTATTCCCCATTGCACCTGAGCTTGGTTAACAGTTGGACTTGATGATCTTAGTGTTCTTTTCCAACCTTAATGATTCCATGATTCAGAGGGAACCAGCTGCCCTATCCAAAAGATAGGAAATGAACCAGTGTTTCTGCAGGATGGATGAGCAGGGGGCTCGGAGTCATAGCGGGACTGTGTTAACTTGCATGCTGGATGAGGGTATGACAGCACAGCCAGAACAGCATCCACTCCCAGCCATAGAACCATAGAATCCTTAAGGCTGGAAAAGACTTTGAAGATCATTGAGTCCTACCATTAATCTGACACTGGCATTTCATCATTTTGTCATATGTGCCAGTGATCTTATCTTGTCATCAAAAGACCAGACCTAGAAGATTTCCTGGAAATGGCACTGTGACCCCACTTCTCATTGGCTTCGGGATGCAAGAGAAACTGTCATTTTGCTGAGGCCCAGAAGCCTTGGGACATTACTCCAAGTACAGCATAACTCCATAGGACGACCTTGAAGGGGCATGTCACACTCTTCCCTGTCATTAGCTGCCCTTCCTGCTGCTTTCCCAGAGTCACTTAGCAGGTGGCCAGACACGGAGCTGGAGACACCTGCAGAACTGCCAGAAAGAGTACACATTTACTAGAGACTGACAGGTTGGCAAGAGCCAAGCTATCCCTTTGAAGAGCAATCCCCAGTCCTCAGTTGCAGGAGGATATGAGCCAGCAGGGTTGTCCTGGCACCCAGTTGCATGCCCAGTCCTGCTCTCTCCCACATTACTCCTGGAATTTCCCCTCCTCTCAGTATGTGGTAGGTGTCTTGTAACGTCGGGGGTACAGGGTATCCTCAGAATGCAGTGGGAGGATTGAGGAGTTTGTCTGTTGTTAGCCCACCTCCCAGGGACAAGCAGGAAAACTGGGATGACTCAATCAAAATTGCAAACTCAGTCCACAGAAATGAAAGCAACTTAACTGTACCCCACCCCTTCAGAAGGCACCAAGCCTGCTTTTACTTGTAGAAATGGAGTTCACACCTTTAGCAGAGCCTTCTTAACTTTCTTGAGAGTCAGGCTAGCCCTGTTTAGATAAACCTTCAGTGATTTCCAGAGGAAGACAAGAAGCATTTTTAGTATCAGTGTAAATAGGCCATCAGGCTCCTCATCTATGTGGGTAACAATCTTCAGCTAACAAGCCTTGCCTTGGGCTACTGGCTGAGAGGGGAATTTTGGTAATGTGCCCTTTGACAAAGAAACCTGAACAAGCAGGCTGACAAATTCAAGTGAGAAAGCACCAAATGGCAATCACTTGCCTGCAGAGGATACTCAGAAATAAGTGTAAGAAATGCAGACTAAGGATCCCAGTCTTGGTAAGGACGAACAGACACAGGTCTCATTTTTCCTAGGGTGAGTCAGGAATAACAGTATCCATCATGATTCAGCATGCATTAAGCTTGTCACTAAGAACAGTGTTCTACCTGGACTGTAACAGAAAAAAAAAAAAAGAAAAAAAAAAAGGAAAAAAGAAAATGCAGTTTAAAGAATTAGATTTGAGAATTGGCCCTGGACTCACATCTCTGGCTCCAGCTGTGTCTGGTTACTGACCGCAGCTGCTCTTTAAAGCTTTAATCTAATACCATAAAGAAAAGCTCAGCTAAACTGAACCCACTGCACTGTAAACTGGGGAAAAACGTATTCACATAAGAATTTATACTTTGTGCACACTTTTACATTTTATTCATGCTAGAAAAACGTTACCTTTCTACCAGCTGATGGAAAATACCTCAGGAAAACACCAGTTGCAGCTTCCTCTCTGTCTGTCAGCACAGTGCCAGGGAACTGATGATGTGACTGATGTCTGTCCCAACAGTATTGTCATCCACTTCCATCATACTATAGGAGCGTTTGCTTTGGTGAGAGCATTCATCTGTGCTGGACAAGATCCTTCCCTATCCTCTCTATTCCCTCTTTTTAACCTAGCAACAGTTTTGGTAGCATCTTTCTTTGCTGTCCAGCTTCCCAAGAGAGCAAATAAATGGATTTTTGTCATTGGAAAAACCCAGCATGAACAATGAAGCCACAATGAAGAGATGGAGGGCAGAGATGCTGAGATGAAAAAAATACACAAAGCTTGTGGAGAGGTGAATGTCTTTGAAATGCAGAAGGCCTGGCCCTTAGGCAAATGAAAGCAAGGAGGGAGCCAGTTGCAATGCAATCCTGCCTGATTTACTTTTAAATGTGGGGAATTTTCTCCTGGTATTCTTGCAAAGTATCTTGTCCAAATATGCAAACCCCCTCCTCTTGTCTGTGTCATCTCTGCATTGTTTTCTTGAAGATGCCTTTTGGTTCTTCACTTGATATCCTGAATAAAAGTCACTCTACTTTTTCCATAATAGTGTTGTTTTTTATAAAAGCTCTGTAGGGAACATCCTGCTCAACAGGCTCCAGATTCACAGGCAGTGCCTGCCTTCTGTAGGACTCCATCACCTTCAAGGGTAATGCAAGGGTACTTGAAATTACTACTGCATTCCCTTTTTGAGACCACACCTAAAAACTCACTTTACTTAAAATGATGGGCTTGCATGGAGGACCTGTATCAGCCATGCCTACAGCTATACCACTGTCCCAAAGCAAGCTATCCAGAAAAGTGCAGTATTTTTATTGTTTCTTTCTGTTCATATGTAGAATAAGGGAATGTAGGACACAGCACTGATCTTGGTCCAGCACTGGCTGCCATTTTGGGACTTTCCCTGTGCCTCAGCTTGTGACCCCAGTACTCAGTGCTCTGCAATAACAGGTTTGGTCTCCTCTGAGGTTCAGCCCAGCCTTGAGGAATTACTTCTGGCCTTTCAGAAGCCTCACAAAGCATCATCCTACACCGGCTAGCATAGAAATCCTATACTTCCTTGCAAAAGTGCTCTACAAGGCATTGCCCCAAGGAGTAGCAGAGAGGAGTTTATGTTTTCAAACCTGGGCTCGCACAGGTGCTGGGAGTGCTCGGCCCTGCCCAAATACTCAGATGTACACACTGGCCAGTGAGAGAGCATCTTGGCATGCTGTGCACCTGACTTAGTACAGAAACACCCAGAACAAACAAAAAAACCTCAACCAGAATCATTGCTGGAAATGCCTGAGGCAAATAAATCTGTGGACTCATTATATGCAAAACCTTTCCAGCAATATCAGGTCAGTTAGAAGTATGGAAGGTTTTAACTAACATGGTTATGCCACTAAAAGCACTAACATAGATTCAGTTATACCAGTATAAATTGTTTTTTACTCAGGTTTGCTTTCCATAATGAAATAATCATACTAGAATACTACAGGATTGAGTTCCTCCTGTGTTGTCTTTGAGCATCTTAGGCTGCTGGAAGACATGATAGCAGAAGCTGCCTATTTTCTCGATAGAAAGCCAAGGTTCTCTCAGTCTAAGTTACTATGAGAGCCTCCTGTCTGGGTACACTGGCACATTCACAGCAACACTGTGGTGCAAAAAGTTTATTCAAATATGCATACACTTGAATCTATATACAGCTTTAATGGGAAAATACAGAGAGAGATTTCTGATGAAGAAGGCTTCCAGTTTACCTATGGTGCCAGAGATTGAGGAGAGGAGGGAAGACTGGGAGACAAGCGCCAGTGATGGCTGGAGTCCTGAGCCAGGGAAGACAAGGGTTTCACGACCACTGCTGTCTGTGAGGAGAGGGGTGGACAGATAAGACACTTGTTAATGAGTATTTGACTGTGAGGTTTAGCTAGGAGAGAGGTGGACAGAATCTCAGCAGAGTGCCATTTGGAGGCTCTAGGTGGAAGATAATGTAAAACCCTTTTGCCAATGATCTTAAAGGGAAAGAAACCTAGAGGTCTTCACTGAAAAAGCAATAGAAATTGAGGCTGTTGTTCTATAAGGGTGACACATATTCATAATACAAGGAAAGAACCAGAGGAAAGTGAGGGTGGAACTACAGTCAGTGTCCTGAGCCAATCTCACAGCTTGTGGCCACTGAAAGAGGAAGGTCCCAGCCCACCACTCACTGCCCCCTTTCTCTCCCTGGCCAGATGTTGCCTCTTCCCCTGCCCTGCTGCCTTTCAATTCACTACTGTAAATTCACCCCAAAAAAATCCTGGAGGGAAAAAAAATCGATGCTAAAAGCCTCAGAAGGACATTTTCTGCAGGGTTAATGAATTGAATTGGCCCAAAGAAATATCCAGTGCTATGAGCTGGCATTCCTGGGGATCAGTGAGGGAATGGCAGGAGCTGGGAAAGATGGGGCAACACAACAATCCTCTCTCACAACCCTGAGAGGTGAGATTGGCTACATTTCCCTGTGTAATGCCAACCTGAGAAGCTGCAGAAGAGGTAGGGAAGGGAGATGAAGAGATAGGGTGGGGTCCTTGGGGAAAATGACTAGGCAAGAGGGGAAAGGAATTCAGAAAAGAGCTTTCTGGTAACAAAGACTGTCTCTGTGCTGGTGGAGAGGCAGGAGGAAGAACAAATTAATTTAGAGGTGCAGAAATGTTACAATAAGATTCAGAAAAAGCAAGCAAATGAATTTTGTAAGGCTGCAGGAAGTCAGCCTGGCCATAGACTCAGTCAAAGTGATCCTCAGCTAGGCCACGGAGCAGGTCATGAGCACCAGTTAGCAGTGCCGAGTGAAGGAAAGAGCTCAGCAATGCTGGAGAGAGCACAGTGCCTCAAGAAACTCAAGTGCCCTAAATGTCAGATGCAGTGCGTGGGAGGACAGGACTGTGCTGGAAGGCAGTGTGACAGAGTGAGACCAAAGAAGTAAACAGCTATGAGATTACAGCAAAATATTGATGTTATGAGAAAGGCAGAGAGCTGACAGTGGTCAAAGACTGAGGGAAGGGCATTAGGAAAGGGGGAGAGGAAATGACAGGAGAAAGAGGGAATGTGGAATAGAAGCTAAAATGGGAAGGAGAGGCAGACACAGATTCACTTAATGGTTATGTGAAGAGACTACAGCACTATAATTAATGCTGTTTTAGCCAATGGCATATGACAGGCAACACACACTGTATGTATGTAATCCCAGTCTGATCCTCTGACTGACTCCCAGACTTTCATCCCTACCCATTCCACCCATTTCCCTGCCTGCTTTTGGTGCCTGGTCCATCTGCATTTATGTAGGCATCTGCCTTCTCTATATTTTCTGGGTTTACAGGAGCCAGGGCTCCCCAGGTATATTAGCACCATTACTGTCTCAGTTTAAATCTAGTAGTGCTCTGCATCAGCCTTTAGCACAAATCTTTCTGAAGTCCTGGTTCTAGACATGCTCAGTGCAAACTGTCCCTGGGGAAGATCCAATGAGGCTTTTCCTGCGGATGTGCAAACTGAAATTTCTCCAAAAGCTTCTATATTTTGACCAAATTTGGGCAGATTATTCAAAATTATTCTGTCTGAAAGCCATTTGCTAACGGCTAAGCCCTGCTCCAGCATGTTAGGACACTGCAGCTTTGCCAAAATTAGATGTCTGCCAAAATTATGGGCTAAACAGTAATCTCACTCATGCAAAGGGTTTTGGCTGCAGGCTCCTCCATGTTCCTAAGGAAAACTCATCCCAAAGCAGCCACTTGGGCATGAACAAATTGGGCCTGGAAGCTGAAAGTCTTACGAGCAGCGTCAGGAAGCATAGATCTTCTGTGGATGTCTTCCCACACTGCCTCATGGTTTTGCTCTGCTCCTGCATGCAAGAAGCATCTTCCTCCCAGCAGAGCTCTCACATACTGCATCTCTTTCCTTCTGAAATCTGCACCCCAGAGCGCATTCTCTTCTCTGGTTTCTACACCCAGGAGCAGACCCTGCTCTCCTCAAGGCAGTGGCAGCCCTGTGCAGTTTGGCAGGTGCACTGGCACAGGTCTGCAGGTCCCCTTCTGAGGACACGCAGAGCCCATGCATGTTCCTGGCATCAGCCCTCTTGGGTTAGGTGTGTGAGCTGGTGGGGCAGCAATGGCTTTTGCTCCCCAAAGCCACACAATATCAGAGAACCACTGGCCCTCAAGGCAGGTGATGTCACCATGAAGGCACCTGGCCATACTTGTGTGCCACCAATGGGGTATGAACAGGTGGAGTACAATGAAGGGAAAGACAGCCCAGGGACATGTGGTCTGCAATAAAGAAATACAGATGAAAGGTGAAGGGGAAAAAAAGGGAGATGTTCCCTTCTGTTCCCCTTCTCCACTGGGCATAGACAGCATGCATGGGCACCCCAGCAATGCATGGTGCAGGGCAGGGTACTGATGTTATCCATCTGCAGTAGGCAGCCTGAAGTGAGAGAATGCCTGCCTGCTTAGTGGGAAAAAATGCAACTTAGAGCTGATTATGTGGAGGTCAGCTGCCATCTTAGGACTGCTGGGCCACTTAGGAAAGTCAATGACATCAGCAATCCTCTGTCTTGTTTGTAGCATAAGGTGGGAGCAGGCGAGCAGTGCAGAGCATGTCTGATTGAGGATGAAACAAACATCAAATAAACACCTTTATTTATGTCCTCAGAAGGCCAAGGCACCTCAGGCTCAGGTTCATCTGTGCTAGGGCCACCTGCTGCAGGACACCCTCAATACTTGGCCAGGCCATGGGGATGCTTGGCTGAATTAGGACCTTTGGTGCTGAGTGGGACCCTTCTCTTGTAGAAGGACATTAATTTTGCAGCAAGGGGTGTCTGAAGCACCCATGGGAGCCCTAATATTTGTTTATCAGGGCCTCAAACTTCTCTCTGCTACTCAGGGGAGCAAAAGCCATTCATGGCTGTTGCCCAACACAACAACACCCAAAGAACAGTCCTGTTTATCTTCCCTGCTCTGTGGTGAGGAGGGCAGAGAGGGGAGGGAGGAAAGTGCAGTGCCTGGCTGGGAATCAGCAGGGCCAGTAGGGAGCAGGGGGTGGGCACAGAGGAGGGAAAAGGACACCCAGGGAACAGAGAAGGAGTTTCTAAAGGTCAATGAAGGAAGTCACTATGGGGCCTGAAAAAGGCAAGGGGGAATGGAAAGCTGACATGGAGTAGTGAGGAGGAGAGGAGCTCCAAGAAGCCTCCAAAGGACATGGTGTAGCTGGAAAGCAGGCTCTAGGGAGAAGGGAGGGGGGAGCCCCAGCTCCTTCTGTGACTGAGCAATGGATTTGCTGGCAGAAGTAGCCAATGTATGGCCACCTCCTGTGGATTTCCCTGTCTCATTCTGGGTTGCTGGAAGGCAGAGTGGTCCACTTTTCTGGCTTATTTACCTAGGCTTTTTTCAGGCAAGGAACTGGGTGATGAGTGTGATAAGTGGCCATCATGCCCTGGTAGCTGCTGCTGCAGGCTTCCCCTGTTTCAGGAAATCCTTCAGCCACACATGTTTACAGGGAAATGTGAACTCCCAGCTTTTGGGGCAGCTTGGAAACACCAGAGGATTTTGCTTTTGGACACAGAAGGGACACAGACACCTCACTTTGCTTTTCCAAATATTTGACGGGTCAAAACAAGCTGGAAAGCCCGCACGGGTATTTTCTGCCTCCTTGTCTGCGACCTCAGTGCCTGCCACAGTAGGACGTGAAGAAGGAGGAGGTGAAAACAAAGAGGTGATTTCCCCCGGTGCTGTGTGCCATTCCAGCTGTGCTTGACTTCCCTTTCTGCCGGTGGGAGGGAACGATGACTTATTTCTTCTGTCAAGAACTTGCTGTTCCGCTTCCTACTTCACCTGCCACTTGATTGCTACAGGGTAGTACTTTAAACATTGGTGGAGCAAAAGGAATGCCTTAAAATAAGTGTGAATAAATGCTTTCTTTCTCCCTAAAAGTGATAGCTAGCTAGATGGAGTAATTTCTTTGCACCTCCCAGCTCTATGAATCATGGTTATTCATCCCAGAAGGAGGCTTTGATCTTTCTGCATGTACTTATCTGTTAAATAACTGATACATCTCTTGGATGGACCTCTTAAATGCTGATATAATTTTCCTCCCTTTGGCTCCTGAAATCATGATTCTAAGTGTCTAAAAATATCACTTTCCTGTTGACTAGGAATCATTGTTTCAGTAGACTATGTTTTAGGAAAGGAAATATTTTTTTGAGCATATACAGAGGGAGCTTTGCTTAGGAGCAGGCTCCAACCTTGGCAGTGACTCTGTATTCCCAGGGCTTGGATATATCTGAGATCTGATGATATCTGATTTGCTCTATGTCTGAGCTATTTCATTCTGGGAATGAAATGCTGTTGTTAGGAGCCAAAAAATCAGCCTGCTCTGATGCCCATAAAATGAAGAAATTTTTAAGAAAAGCAAGGAGCTATTTCATAACAATGAAGACCTTTTTTTCAGGACTATATTAAGCAACTTTAAAAATAGAAAGTTTTGTCAAGGCCCATCATGGCTTGCCACATGTTTCCTGCCATGTCCCTTCATGCCTGCTTATCTTGCTACTTTTTTTCTTTTGCAGCAAAGGACTCCTTGGCCTACATTAAAAAAAAAAATTCCGAGGAATATTTGAGCACCAACCAATGTACCTTTCAAGTAGCACTCCTGTCACCCTTACGTTGATATGAGCACCCAAGCTGGCAAGGACCCCCTCTGTAAGCCCTGTTCCTGCTGCCTGTCACCTCCAGTATGCTGACCCATCTCTCAGGAACAGTGCCCGTGTTCACATATTCTTGGCTGTGCCTGACAGCACTGGTAGGTTTTCATGCACAGCTTTTACCACAGCCTGCTTCATGAAGGAGGCTGTGGCAGATACCTTGGGTTGTGTCTGGGGAAATGGAAGCACAAGAGATGAAACAACTTGGTCAAGGTTATCTGGGAAGGCAGTGGCAGAACTGAGACCAGAGCCCAGAGGTTCAGAGTCCCCTTGACTATCCATGGGTCAAAAAGTAGCCATAGTTACTGATTTCAACTTCTTTAATATCTCCAGAGTGCATACAAATGTGTATTTTGATGGGCTCATATCTGCAGTGCCAGGATCTTTATTTAAAACATCTGCTTCAACATTTCCACTTGGAGATAAAGGAAACATTCCTCTGCTTTGTAAGTAATTGTCAGCGAGACCTCTGAGCAGATACCTTCGCAATATCCAGCAAATCTTATTTTAAGTTGACCTGTTCTGAATAACATTCTCTGGTGCCAATTGTTGCTTCTTCCCAAACACACATCTTCTCCTGAGGCAAAAATACCCCAGCCAAACACCATAATCATTATTAGTATTAGTATTATTATTGTTATTATTATTATTACTACTATTTTTATTTAGTTGGAGTATGTCATGAGGACTTCCCCTTCAGCAACCTCAAGAAACCTTGCTGGCACCTGGTGGGGGATCTGAAGACTATTTACATTCCAGAGGAATTTGCTGGGAAAGTCCAGGACTCTCAGGGCTTTGAACACATCTGAGGAGAGACGCCTGATTGCCGTAATCTGAGATGGGTTTCTTTGCTCAGGTGTCTGAAGCCCTGGTCCAGTTGCAAACCCGCTCTCTGCAAGTTTGACTGACTTCGTCTGTACCAACAACAACAACAACAAAGCAAGTGTGCAGGTGCTGGCCAAGCATGTCTGGCTGAGTTTTCAAGGCTACATAGCCTGTGGTGAGAAACCTCAGGTTTGCTGTTTGTTTGCCATGTACTCAACACTGCTGTTATTATTTTACTGCCTGTAGCTGAGGTGCTTCACAGTCACAAATATCAAAGGGAAAGAAAATGTTTTATGGTTCTCCCCCACAATCCTGTTAACAGAATGTGTTACCAAAGCAAAATGATTTTCTTACAGATATGGTCCCCATAATGAAGCAGAACAGACTCAAAGGTGAGTATATTTGACCACAGTCATGGAGGATGTAAGGGCAGCTTCGTCAGCCCTCTCACCACAGCTGACCTTTTGGCTGCATGGGACAAAGAGAAAATACCTTTTATTGTAAAAAAAAAAAAAAGGTATTTTGGCCATCAGAAGTGACAGCATTAAACCCAGAGTCCATTTTCTGTCATACAAAGGTGGATGACTGTCAAGGGCCATAAGTCTCTGACTCACACTCCCAGCTGTATTGGTTTAAGGCATTACCTCCATCCTCCCTCTTTCTTTCCCCACACACTGATATCTGTGCCTCTGCTCTGCTGGCTTAAGCTACTGTACCAGGTGATAAAAGCTAATAAACGAGATGGGAACTGAGTCAACAGAGCAGTAAATACACATTTACACCTGCACACCTAGCAGGCACTGGTCCCTTGGCTTTGCTTGTCAGAGTCAAGTTTCTGTGCCTACATGTTGGCTACCCAGATTCATTCTGCCTTTCCCCAAGGGTATAATAATTTCCTCCCTTTTCTTTTTTAACCATCAGGGTGAACAGTCATAGCCTTCGGAATAGTTCTTATCTTCCACTGCTGTGGTTGCCCTGGGGTCATAGATAATATAATTTCACGGGCATTTGGAGTTTCGCGTTGCCTTGCTGTGCTCCCTGGAAGTTTTGTCACCCATTTCAGCCTGGCACGGGTATAGACCCATGAGTAACACTGCTCCCATGCATCTCTGTGTGTGCCAAGAGAGTTAACATCACTGGTCTTGACCTGGGATGGTACGACTGAATCTACTTAGAGCTGATGAGGTTTCAGGATACCACAACAGCTATTCGTTTACATTATATAGCTCCAAGACAGTTGCATAAACAGGCCTTGGCATAATATTTTCATTTAAAACACTCTGCTATATAGGAGAGCAAATGCTATGACTTTTTTCTTGCTAGAATCAAATCTGGAAAAGGGGTAGAAAGGGCCATGCATTTCTTAAAGTTTGAGCCTCCAGAAAGCAGGAGCCAGGAGAGTTCAAAGGCAAATCACCTGGCACTGCAGAGCAGTACTACAAAATCACATCAGTTTTTGTGAGTTTGCTGTGAGCCCACTGGGGAGAGATTGTGCTTTTAGCCTTGGGTAAATCACTAGCTGTCTCTCTGAAGGCCATTTGTTACGAAGTAATGACTTTGAAGGGAGGGAAAAAAAGACATCTTGGACTTCCCCTTTGATATCTCTATTCAGTTTGGCAATAAGCAGTGGAAGTTTGATGCTTCCTTTTATGTCTACAGTAGAGCATAAAAGTACATGGTAAACTCCTCTTTCTACTGCAAACGAGTCACACAAAAATAGCAGCATAAATTTGAGGGTGATTTCTCCTGAAGATACTTCAGAACAAAAGACCGAAACTCCCACGCATTTAACCACCCACAAGACTCAGTGTGAGCCACCAGGGACATTCTCTGTGTGGCTGTCACACTGGCAGAAAGGGCTAGGGTATGAATAACCTCATGTGAACTGGTAGAGGCCTTCTGCTTATGATACAGCCCTCTGAACACCCCTAAACTTAGAAGTAGGTATATTTAAAGAGGTCTTTAAAGTCTCACATCTGATAAGGTTCCCAGACTTCTTCATGAATGTTAAAAGTGGTGAAATTTAAAAGCAGAATGAATATGTTTGGTTAGGTGAAAAAGTGGATACATCATAATTTTGTAGTAATCCAGTATAGTAGTACTGTGATGAAGAATCAAGCAATTTCTTTTAAGACTCAGCATAGCAGATCTCTGTAAGCACAGATTCCATGACCTACAGGTGGATACATTAATATAACTTGCATACTCTCTCATTTCTTGTAAATGAATCAGAATGTTTTCTCTTGTTCCTTGTATAGGAAAAAAAAAAATTAAAGAAACTAAAAAGGGAGAATGTTCTTTTCTTCTTAGCATCCAAAACTCTTTCAAAAAGGAAAAAAAAAAAGCCTTTGTCCTATATCCTTGTGCCAGTTCTTTCAGCTTGACCTGCAGATGTGTAGTACTGCCTGATACTGAGAGCTTTTAGCCAGGTTTACAAGAAGATGAAAATGTAACCTCTGCCTCTGTTTCAGCACTTCTTTTGGAGATGGTCAGGATTTTCTTCACATTGTTGAAATTTTTTAGTAAATTTCCCCACATAAGGAGGAAAAGGCATTTGCTTGTCTCATGAATTTTCCCGTTATCATCATTTGAAGAATGATGACGGGAAAATTCATGAGACAAGCAAATGTTTGCAAAAAAGTTTTAAGGACCTGTCAAGAACCACTTTCCCTTGAAAAGAATATTTTATAAACATGTTCTGGTTATAAATCCACCTTGATAGTCTAAATACAAATATGTTTTGATATGCTGATTGTATTTCCATGTAAGTGAAAAACTCTTGACAGCCTCTGCCTTGTAGACAAAATAAATTCAGCAAGCGACATATATATGTGTCTTTTTTTGTATGTGTGAGCATGTCTGAGATCCAGTCTCAAAAATATGTAAAATTGATTTTGACTCAAATTTGCCTTGTACTCCAGCCACAGACATGACCACTATTGTATTAAATAAACCACAAACTGTTTCTCCTACCACAATGCAACGTCCATTTTTGGTGCCACCAGAAATGTGGTACTTTTCAGGCAAGGGAATGATCCTAAGAATTTCCCAGAGAATTCTGAGAGGAAATGGAAGGCGTCATAATGACCTTGTCCTTGTACTGTTCAGAGCTATGATTACATCTCATTTGTTTTGTGACTTCTTTGCTTACCATCAGAGAAGAAAAAACTTTCCATGTTACTCATTATTAAAAGTAAACATACTTTTGAGTAAGTTTTGGACTAGAATGATGTTTGTTCAGTCAATCTTGGAACTTGTGCTTTCCACAAAAGTTTGTTGGAAATGTCCAGCTGGCCTGGAAATTTTCTTAGACAGAGCCAAGGTATTCACATGTCTCGGGAGCACTGGAATTACCCAGCTTTGCAGATGTCTGCTCAGTGTTGTTGAGCAAGTGCAGGGGATCCCAAGTGTATCTAATGGACAACATGGGCGTGAAACCACATGTTTTGAAAGCAGCCTCCTCTCTTTGAAGACCAACAGGAACACTATGTGATCTCTACTCATAAATGTTTGTGTTTTGTGCCCCAAATAATCACACTAATAATGAGGACCAATGCCACTGTCTAGTGCTTCCAGCCTTCTATGGGTGCATCATGCAGTTTTGGCCTCTCCTGTGTGCCCATGTGTGTTTGTGTGAAGTGGCAGCCGAGGGAGATTTGCAGCTCAGGGCAGATCAGTATCAGCCTGTCCCTGTTCCTGTGAGCAGGGTCAGAAAACAGTGGTAGGGCTCAGGTCTTGGCTTCCAATTTGGCCTGCAGGCAGTGGTAAGGCAGCTGAGCCTTGGGCACTGAGTTTGTTGGTAACCATGGTCTCAGTTAACAGGTATGAGCAGAGTAGTCTTCCCCCAAAGTCATGGTTTCTTTTGAGAACTGAGGTTATACTTAGTAATATCACAAGTTATATTTGATAGCAACATCATTCAACATATTAATAAAAGGCTACAAAAGTCTATACTCAAATCTCAGTAGATTTGGGAAATAATTTTCCTAGATCTTTAAAAGTGATGAGTTGCAATACCTGTGTTATTACAGCCAGGGGATTTATTAAAACAGATACCTGTGCCTGTCTGTAGGAGTAAAGTGTAAAGTTTCTTTCAAGACAGGAGAATGAGTATATCAGCATATAGGTTTTGATAGTCTAAAATAGTACATCCATTTTTTTCCTTTGCTAAAAATGCACATGAATATTAAGCTAGGCAGAGGTTAAAGCTCCATGCTGAGGAGCTGAAGCAGTATTTGCTCCAGAGAAGGGATGTAGACAGCTCTGACACCAGCAGTAGCTTCTGACTGCAAATTGCCGGAAGAAATGATTATTTTCATCAAAGCTGTTTGTCAGAGCTAAAAGTCATATGACTGGTCATAATCAAGGAGGGCCAATCTTTTTGAAGTGATGTTCACCACAGACCTTAGAGGTCTTGTTAGTGATCTGAGACTATACTGTGTGTGCTGTGGAGGCAGAGGGAAAAAATACAAAATGTCAAACATTACTGCGCAGTTCTCATTTTGGTTGCTCCCGGAACCAGGTGGGCTTTCCATGCATTTAGTCTCGCATTCATGATCCTCTCTCTGTTTCCCCTGCAGCCCTGCAGGCCCTGATGGCACCTTTATGCTGAGTGTCTGCTGGTCACAGGGCTACCTCCTTCTCCTTGTTTGGGGATGTCAGGTGAGCAGGCAGAAATAAATGTGGAGCCCCCTGACTCCACAGTGGTCCCCATGGAGTGAGGTCCAGCAGGTCAACTGAGAGCAAGAAGGTGCCCACTCCTCCTGCCTTTTCCCATCCACACACTGTCCTGGCGCTGAGTCACATCCTGGCGTGGCAGGGGGCTTCTGGCAGCCCTGAGCCCCAGCACTGCAGTGGGATCACCTGGCTTTCACAGCCAAGGGCTCCACAGCCCCATCCCTGTGCGCTCTCCTGCTCAGGACAGGCATGGGACAGGCTTTCCCAGGAGTGAGCTGAGGGGACCAAATCCATCGCACTCCAGTTCTGTGCCAGTCTGCATGCCCACATGAACACTCGTTATGTTTCCAGGAACTAAGATCATTTTTCATCAGCGCCTGGAGGTATCCACGTAATTTTAGAAAATACATAGGATCCTCTGCCTCAACTGACCTGATTTTGATTTGTGGATTGGGATTTTTTTTTCTTGTCAAAAGTCTTCCGGGGGTTGCAATGCCCAAATTAGGATGAGAAGGCAAAAGGGACAGTGTGTTCCAGTGCACTTATTTTTTTTCTTTTCTGGTTATTAATTAGCAGAAGTGAAAAATAGGACTTAAGGAAAATGACTGACTTTTTTTTTAAAATGGAATACCCATTTCATTAAAAAAAAGCAACATCCCTCAGAAAAACTTGGAGGGATATTACAAGCTTGATAAAAATTCTTTTATTCTCTTTAATATTTTTTCTTAGGAAATGATTAAAAAATATTTTCTTCTTTCTAATTTTGAGCAATTTTTCTTTGAAATGCAAAACACAAAATTACTTCTGAACACAAAAATTATAAAATTTAAGCAGTCTTTTTTTTTGCAGTGAACAGAAACATTCCCATTTGGACTTCTCCCCTCTGTCCTGAAGAAGAAAAAATTTAAATATATTGAGAATGTTAATGAGATAAGAAAGATACATCCTGCTCTCATAAATACCTGTACATACCCTACCCATGATACCATTTCAGTGTGCAGCAGTGGCGCTTCACAGTACCTGTCTGATTTCTTCCTATTTGCTTCAAGCTTAATTCCTCCTTATCTCAAAGGACAGAAATCCACAGACCAAGTTTGACCTTGCTGTAATTCTGAATGATGTCATTTTGTCATTGCTGAATTTGGTCCATTATGATTAGAAAGTGTGCTTAGCTGGCAAGGAAATTAGCTGAGCGTATACAGTTAATTTTAAGAGTGCTTTTAATGCTATCCCTTTTCAACAAACCACTTAGACACATGCTTAACAGCCCATGTGCTTGAAGTTAATTAAGTGCCTAATTGCTTTTCTGTATGTGGGCCTGAATAGGGATGGACTAAAGCACATACTTCAGTTCTCAGTTAAATTGCATCCTCTTTAGCAGGGCTGTTGCAATAGGACAAGGGGTCATGTTTTTAAACCAAAAGAGGTCAAAATAGATTACATGTAAGGAGTAAGTTTTTTACAATGAGGTTGTTAAAACACTGGAACATGTCTGGAGATGCGGTGGGTGCCCCAACACTGGAAATGTGCATGGTCTGACTGGATGAGACTGAGCAATCTGACCTATGTCCCTGCTCACTGCAGTGGGGTTAGACTAGAGGTCTAAAGGTCCCTTCCAACCCAAACCTTCTATGATTTAAAAAAGCAACTGTTTTCCTAACCCTTCAGCTTCCCTCTATCCTTCCTCAAATGTCTTTAATTCCTGCGACAGCAAACTTATCCCTATGTTTGCCTAACAAAAATCCAGTCAAAACAAGTTGTGACCTCTTCTTGCTGGCTCTAACTATACTTCTGAATAGTTGTAATTAAATCCAGAAATCTAGTAATGCGGCATTAATTAGCCTAATGGAGAACTGAGAGGGAAATGTGGTTTCTGAGGCAGTAAACTTCTGTGCCCTGGAATACAAGACACGCCAGTCAGAACTTGGCTTAGAAGCCCTCTACGAAATACTAAACCTTGTCAGGGTTCGAGGGTTTGGAAAAAAAAAAATGGCAGAAAATTCAGATCCACGTGAACTTCTCCAGAAGCATAGCTCGTGGCTTCCCTCCAGTGGCTGGTGAGAGTGGGGTGGAGGGACCTGATGCCCTAGAAGCACTCCCCATGGGATGGGAGGGCTGAGCCACACTAAATCACAAATCCCTCAGCCAAACAAGGCAGAGCAGATTCAGATTTAAAACATGTTGGTTTTGTCCCACATGCTCTTTTTAGTGATAAAAGCTGTGTAACCATTCACCTCTTGCCTTTTCTGATCCATGCCAGGGAAACTCCCTGTTGCGATAGGAGAAGGGGTAATGGTTTTAAACTAAAAGAAGGCTGATTTAGAGTACACACTGGTAAGAATTTTTACAATGAGAATGTTCAGGTTGCCCAGAGAGGTGATGGATGCCCCATCCCTGGCACTGTTCAAGGTCAGGCTGGATGGAGTCCTGAGCAGCCTGGTCTGGTTGAAGATGTCCCTGCCCATGGAGAGGGGCTGGAACTAGATGACCTTGTAAAAGGTATCTTCCGACCCAAACTATTCTATGAATCTGTAACTCTGTGAGATGGGGTTTGCAGGGCCCGCGGGAGCTGCCGCAGGACAGACACTCCTTCTGCCGCGCCTCCGGCAGCTCCCCCGCCGAGCGCTGTCGCGACATGCGCTGCCCTGTGTGACATGCGCTGCCCTGCCGTGCCAGCACTCAGCACCGCTGCTGCGGGAGAGGGGACGGTACAGGAATGCATCCTTGTGGCAAGGGTGCAGCAACAGATGAAAGAGTTTGGAGGTCATCCATGCAGCCTGTGCATCACTTTCCGATATTGTGGTGTTAACCTGTCCTCTCTTATCAGGAATTGATGATAAGATTCAGGCTCCCTTTGGCACTGGGAAGTGCCTCTGCTGAGGGAGCTGCCACAACACTTCTGCAGTCCAAAGAGGCAGAAAGAGGTACTGCTTGTCCCTGTCCTAAGACAGACCATGACAAGTGGGATGTATCCCATACTGAGAAAAAAAAGCACTTCTCTCAAAGGCCTTTCCGTGTTTTACATGTACTCATGTGAAGAAAGTGACCTTGTAATCTTACTCCTTTCTCAGTACATCCCAAAATCTCACGCGTAATTGTGCCTCACAGCAACCAACTTTCCTCTTCTGGTGCTCTCAGCACCCTGTGAGGCTGCCTCACCCTCTCTGACCTCCTCTGAGAGTACCTTGGTTTCCAGAGGCAGCAAGCCTGAATCATCCATCCATCCATCTGCTATTTCTGGTAAGGACTGATATTTGGGACACCTTCACTGACATCACAAAGCCAGGGAATGCTAGTATTTCCTGTGTGGTGGGAAAAACAAAGCTCCTTCCTCTCATGCTGTATATTGTAAGAGCTGTGCTCTCACGTTCTGTGACTGGTGAGTACATTGTATTTACCCTGTATTAACAGGCTGAATGTGTGTGTGTGTACAAGATGAAATTTTGCTAAGTGGAAACATTGGCAAGAGGAAGTGTGGATTGTCACATTACTGCACAAAGTGCCCCCAGACAGTTTATCAGATAAACCAGCAAATCACTTGAGTGATTCATAGATATCACATTATACAAGAAATATTAAAAAACAAAGAAAAAAAAAAAAAAAGGAAGAGAAGTTGCCAGAAACTGGAAGGCTGGAAAACAGTGCCTTTTGTAGTAATTACATTTATAGCCATATAATACCCTATACCATGACTCTCTAGGCACCAAACTATTGTTGGAACAAAGAGCAATTAATAAACTGTATCACTGCAGAAATCTTTTGTTATGGAGAAATTTCCTGATAGCTCCCAGCCTTTCTGGAAAACTGACTTGAGCCTGAGCCCTTGCTAGATGATGAAGTCTCCACCTCTGGAAAAACCCTGTGCTAGTTCTTTGAATCACGTTTCTGCTACAGTGGTAGCAACCATCACTACAGCTGCCAGAGAAACTGATGGACCACCAAGAGGGCCTGCTGCTCAGCAGACTGAGATGTGTTCCAGGAGCAGACAAATGTTAAGATCTATTTTGACAGAAGTTTAATAGGCATCTCTAGAAGCCCAGGCCCATCTGCTGCAGGGATCACAGCAAAGGAACTATTCTTTCCCTGAACTGTGTGCCTCTGACTCTTATCTCCATAAATTGCCCACAGGCAGCTGAACTGCTGTCCTGCCAGACACTCTGAAGTTTTCCTGGACTCTTGTAGAACACCTAAGAGCCCAGGTAGCCCTGGGATTAAACCTGTTCTGTTCTCAGATTACTCAGAGATCTGCTACAGAGTGGAACTCAGTGATACAAATCCGGGTTCACCAAGCACCGTGATGATGAAGAACTGTTGAGGAAGCAGCTGCTAGAGCCCAGTCACCAGTAAAAGCAATTTGGGGATCTGCATTGTGGTAGTTCTGACACCCACTGCTGAGGCTGCTGTGCACATTACTGCAGAGCAGCCTGCTCTGACTTTGTGCACTCCTGGTGCTGACTGTTACCAGTCTCTCTGTCTGGCTGTCATCCCAGCGCCTGGAAGGCATCACTGACAAATGTGGACAGGCTGTGGGGATGGGAAATGTCACTGGTGTGAGGATTACTGGGGGAAGAGCTGCTGCTGCATGTGGTATTGTGCCACACCGTGGCCATCTCCTCCTTATGACCCATAACTGTAGCACAGTCTCCACAAAGCTTTGGGAGATGAGTCTGGAGCACCCAAGCACAGCAACCTGACCAAGGCCACCCTGCAGTCTGCTCCTGACTCTCCCAAAGGCTCGTGGCACAGCTGCACTGCAAGCAGGTGGATGAGGGGCAGTGTGGGTGTGCTGAGGGCTGCTGGCTGGGAAAGGAGCTACTGTGTCTATTCCCTCACCAAGGTACTTCACTGAAGATCTTTGTCCCTCCTCTCAGAAACATCCTGGGGTGAGGAGACTGATGAGAGTCTGGGGTGAGGCCTCTGGGCTGGGTTACTTGGGTCCGGTATATGTGCAATTCCAGAGGCAAATAAAGCATTTTAGAAGGTGTTGGGAAGAGAGGGAGATGGTCTGGAGATGGGCTGGGCCAGGCCCACCCACACACACACACATACAGAGACACGCACAGACACACACAAGTGTGCACACATTGCTTCTTGCTCTGGGCCTCCCCAGACACCTTGACCCTCTCGGCTCATTCTCACTTGGACAGTGACCCATGCTTCCAGAGCATCCAGGAGCTCCCTTTGCTTGTGTCTCACCTCAGTCTGCGGCACTTGTGTCAGGGAATACCTTGGGGCCTTGAAGAGAGCTGCACTGTGCATGCATGCACTCTCTGATGCATCCCTGGAGGCAGAGGTACAGGCACTCTGCTTTGAAAAGCCTCAGGGGCCTCAGCACTCTGCATCCACTCATCCTCCCAGGGCAAGCAGCAAAATTACCCACACATGGGCCAGTGGATGGCACATTCTAGCTGCAGGAAAGAGCTCTAAGCCTGGGAGAGGTCATTAGTCCCCAGCACCTAGAGAGCTCTTCATCTCTACTGCAGCTGGTTCAGAAGGTGGAGCATCTAAGAATGACCAGGAGAAGCCAGCCTGTGTACTGGCTGGCAGCCTTCTGGGTTCTTTCTCACCTGCTCTGTGTGTTGAGCACACTGGTGGCATATTGCCTGTTCAGGTGCCTTCCTGAAGCCTGGAAAGCCCTGAAGGACAGGGGTAAGTTGACCTCCCTGGCTTCACCTATTTGCTCTACAGCATGCTGCTCCCCAGCTTGATCCAACCTATCTGCTGCTTACTGAGTTGCTCTGGCCACAAGAAGGTGCCTTTCTGGAATTTGCCCTCCTCCCCAGTCCTGAATGAGTCTTGCTGGTGAGTGAAGTGATTTCACAGTCTGTGCTGACTTTCATGATGCTTCTCTCAGCTGATTTCTCCAGGTCTACCTAGAGAGCAGCTTTGCAGCTGGTTGTGATGAAGGAAGCCTGCCGTGGAGTGGCAGTGTGTGGGGATCTTGCTGAGCCCGCACGAGGCTGGGTCTGTGGCAGGAAAATGGTTTCAGGGAGGTTGGCCTGCAAGGAGCAAGGATGCATGAACTTATGTTTAAACAAGTCAGTGGCTTGAATGAGGGCTCAGGGAGTGAGGTGCATGAATGTAAGTGGGAAAGGAGAAAGATTTGGATCACTACTTCCCAACATGGGCATACCACATAAACCTCATTAATTCAGTCCTGGCAGCCATTGTTACTGTTTCTGAGTAAGGCAGAGAGGTTGTATTCTCAGTCTAGCTGATACCACCTTAAAATGATTCCTGGCCCATGTCACTCGGGGCAGGTGGCAAAAAGGAGAGACTGTGCTTGCCTCCCAGTTTCTCTAGTGATCTGAGCTGGGCAGTTGTAAAGGTACCATGACTGCTGAGACCCTGCTGCCTTGGTGCCAGTGACATGGGGACTTGGGAAGGTGACAAGCAATCACTGGAGGTGAGGACTTCACCCTTCTCACCAGAGCTCTGAAACTGGTCAAGAACTGCAGGGTTTCATCCAGAAAATTATGTACTGTTAGTCAGATTATCTTGTGTTTTACTGTTGTAGTTCAAGCACCTGCTGATGGTAATAGGCCAATTATCCAGTGGAAGGTGGATCCTGCGTCTGTGGAGCTCTATTTCTTGCCACCTTGACAATTTCCATCTGAGGAACTTAGCAGCTGTATTAGTCTTGCTCATGTGCACTCAGTGCCAGAATAGCTTTGCTGGCTGGGTGCTGCTGTAAAACACTCTTGCAGAAAGCATCCCTCAAACCAGATTGTTCTGCATGACCTTGTCCAGCATCTAGGAAGCAGCAGCAGATCTTTCTAGGAAATAATGACTACAGTCAGTGAGCTCTATTCAGGAATAGCATTGCAGACAGAGCTCCCTCATATCTCCCAGTACACCTAGAACTTGCCTCTTGGCTAGCTGGATGCCTCTCATTTGCCTGGCAATTTTTAAGGACTTAATTCTTGTATCCTTAACTTTCCTGTTCAGCGTGCAGAAAAGAGAGCATGGGGGATTCCAGAAGCTAGTGGGATGCAGAGTTAGTTAGTGCACTCACCAAACTCCTCTGTAGCCTCAGCCATAAAACAGCATTCAGGAGTCAGTTTTACAGTGATCACATGCAGTCTGACTGGGGAAAAGCAATAAGAGCTTGGTTCAGCTGTGGGTTTTGCTTGCAATTATGAAAGACTTCTTTTGGGAGCTACATGGGTATGCGGTTTTAATAGCTGAACATTCTCCCAGGAGTTGGAGAGGCCTTTTTGTGTTTCTTTCTTTACTTCTTTTAATAAAGACAACAGCAGCTGGAAGCATTTCCTTGAAGACAGCCCTTAGCAGTTTCTCTTTTGCCGGGGATTTTCTGGGGAGTGGATGGAAAGGTTTTTCTCCCACCACAAGAGAACAAAGCATATATAGAGTGGTATTTCTGAGCAGATTTAGAGGAATATTCTGGTTTTATACAACTTCAGAGTTCAGCAGAACATAAATATTTTAGTGGCGAGTGGTTATTGCACTGCAATGGCCTCACTCCCTCTGCCTTTGGCTAGGAAAGGGAAGCAGATCAGCTTTGCTTTGTAAACACATGCTTTTCTTTCCATGCAGATGTTACTCGGGGGCGAGAAGCGGGATGCAGCCTGGGCCGAACCCCAAAGAGCCAAACCGGCTCCCGGGCACGGCCGCCAGGGGGCGGTGCAGGATGCGGGATGCGGGATGCGGGATGCGGGATGCGGGATGCGGGATGCGGGATGCGGGATGCGGGATGAAGGATGAAGGATGCGGTTGGAGAACGCGCGGGCATGCGGGGCGGGAGGCAGGCTGCGGGCTGAGGGATGCAGCGTGTGGGGTCAGGGGGAACAGACCCGAGAACCCCACAGTGGTTTTCTGGCGGTACCTGGAAGTGTGCTCCTTGGCACTGCCTTCAATTGTGGTGTTTGCTTTCTCTCTCTCTCTCTCTGGTAAATTCGTGCTGGTTTTCAAAGGCTGGCTGGCTAAATGTCACCCGTTGCAGAGTTGCTGCGGGAGCAGCACCCCTCGGGAAATTTAAGGTTCTTTGCTGAATTCAGGCTTTATTTTTTACAGAGAAAAAAATTGCTCCAAACTGTGAATCAGTGTATATGAAAAGGACAATAGTAGTTACCCCAAATAATCCATGACATTAAGAGTGACAGGTGGTAGCAAATCAAGCTAGTTGATTTTCAAGACAGAGCTTTTGGGAGCAATTTGAAGAATTAAATGAATAGCTGGAAAAGTGACAAAAGACATTTGTTTCATAGGGTGCATGAGTGCTTAGCCCTGGATGGCAGCAGCAGCTTTGCCGCCTAACACTGCTTTGGAAGCAGCAATTTCCCTCCATGTTTGGCATCAGAGCCTCAAGACTGACCCTGGCCCTGCAGCAGACCTCCATGCACCAGGGATTCTCAAAGTCAGTCTCTGAAGAGAACACACTACTTGTGTGGCTGGTACTCACAGTCATACTCCTTCCAGAGAACTCCCAGTTGCTTGCATGTACACCTTTAACTTCTGCTTCCAAACCAGACTGGAAACCACTGCACAAAATAGGCGATGAATGTCAGATTTGTTTTCTTGCGATGCTAAATAAGGACCTTCACATAAGGAAGGGAACCAGAACCGTTCTCAAAACTGGGATTCCTTTGCTTTGCTTTGCAGACCAGTAATCAGCTTTTCTTGGTACTGCTTGGTCTGACCCTGAGCTGTGAAGGTAGACATCTGTCCCACCTGTGGTTTTTGGGTGGCTGATTGATGCTCAAAAGATGCTTTCATGCCGATAATGTAAGTTGGTAGGTTCACATATCTCCTTGTCCCACTGTTTGTCTGAAAGCAGGCCCTGCTTCTGCCAGAATTCCTTTGGGTGCCTGTAATGCCAGTGGGTAGGTTTGTTACAGTCTTGTGCACTGAAAGAGAAAGATGTTTTCTGTGATGGGGCAGTGTATCAGGAGGAGATGTGTGGTGAGTGGGCAGCTTGCACAGAAGGAACCAGTGGGAGAGGAGGTTATGCTTTAAATAGGCAGGACTGAGAGTATTGGGGCTGAGGGAGGTAGTGGGAAGAGGATGTAGGAGATATGGGAATGTTTATTTTGTGGCCGATTGGGAAAAACTGTCAGGCTGATGCAGGTCTTTTATCTCCGTTGTTTGTTGCAGAACTGGAGGAAATACATTCCTTAGCTGTTAACTCAACATGGAAATCCTGCCTGGTTTGCAAACACCAGGATCAGAGCAGGGTTTTTCTGTGTGTTGGTGGGTGAGTTGTTGACACTGAAGATCCAACGATGTGGGACTGTCTGTGGGAGGAGGACATGGGACAGAATGGCCTGGCACCCTTTGCAGTGCCATAGCGTGTTACAGCTCGTTGGTTGTGCTGATCCCTCCATTGCTCCTGAAAACTCGTCTCTCCAAATCAGCTGTTCCCAGTGCTTACATCTAAAACATGAAATAAAATGAGATAAGCAACTGGTGTAAACTCCTCCCACCACCATACTGCACAAGGGGGTCTGGGCTGGCTGGGATTTCAGAAGCTCTTGGTGACAGAGCCTCGATGAGGATAAAAACACTATTTGATGATGTTCACTTCCAGATAAGAGAACTGGTTCCTGCTCAAAGTTTACCATGGCAAAATTCACAGAGAAGGGATAACCAAGAGAGCTAATTCCTGATGTATTTCACTATGAGGGAGGGATTTTTATGTCTCCCTTTTCCCTTTCTAAACTTCTTGGCTGTTATAGTCTCTGGTCCCCTGTGCCAGCTGCAGGGCTGGTAGGACCTCTCAGTGGGGCTGCACCCTGAACACCTCTGTGGTTTTATCTTTTCCCTCTTGAATGTTTTGACTGCAGGGTCAGCAAAAGAGAGTTTCTAGAGTCCATGAACAACTCCCAGCTGCTTTCACTGCTTAACTGACTTGTCTGCATCACAAGACCTTACCAAGGGTGCACATGATTTGGGAGAATGGAGCAAAGCCCCAAGAGGATGTTCATATACTTTGAAGACCAGTAGTTGATGCTACACCAATTCACTTGTAGTTAAACTCTGAACCGGTTCAGTTTATCTGTTGAGGAATTCTGTGGTTCCATTTTAAGGGAGCAGAACACTGCAGGGAATACTCAACTTAGTGAAGTCTTTTCTGCAATTCAGAAGCAGGAGAATTTTTCATGTGTGCTTAACACCAGGACCAGAGGCTGACAGGACTTCTGTCCCTTCATCAGGAGCCAAAGTGGATATACTCATGATGTGAATGTATTTTTATTGGCACTACCACAGGTGCACCATTGCGTCTCAGCAAGACAGAGGGGCTATTTTCAAACTGTTGATGCAAAACAAGCTGAAACAACAGCATTCATCACACCACCAAATTGTCATTCACAAGAAGTATGGAAGCAATTTTTGTTTCTATAAAATTTGCTGGTAAGACAGCAATGAACATGAGATATTCAGCATTCTAATAAAATAGTAATGCTGCAAGCTCAGCGGCTCATGAAACATTTACAATCTGCAGCTAGTAAAGTGCAAACAAGAGATTTAAGCACCGCCGTTGCTAGATGGATGGAAACCAGTTAGAAGATTAACGGAAAGATTATTCCACACAGGTTAGAATGAGGTTCATTAAATGCCTATCAGTACTCTCATTTGCTGTAAGAGACAGGGAGGGCTGTGGGATTGCACCTGTTGAAGCAGAGCTCATCCTCAGTGCCAGTGTTAAGCCAAATGAGCACTTCTTTCCAGCTTGTAGTTTCTTTTGCTTCTCATGTCTCCCTGCATCAGGAATTTGCAGAAGCAGCATAACTAGTACACTTGTAGATTGCTATTCTTTATATATGAAACTAATTAAGTACCAGACTTGCAACAGGCTCTGGAGGGTGAGATGAGCAAGAGGGCACAGTATACACAGAGCTCTCCCATAAGTTCAAGATAAAGAGTGTAATTAAGGAGATTTCATACACTTTCAACCTGGGTAAAATTACACTCCAGGAAAATTATTTTATCCACTGCTTGTTTGGTTTTTAACCTTTGATCCATTTTATCAAGGACTACAGGTAATTTCAGTCGTTACTGTCACATCTAAGTGCTTCTCTATGGATCCATCACAGGTTTATGGTTAAAAGAAGGGTGTTGGATGAGATCAGACAGGGAAGCATCCAGATGCCTCCCTTTGTGCTTTCTGCATTACTCTAGATGAGTCATTTTGATTCTTTTCTAAGCAGTTCTTCTATAAAACAAGCAGCCATTGCTTTTTGGTCTCTTTACTGTACAACAGGGCTCATTCACCAGGCTACTCTGCTTCTTTTAAATCTGGCTCACAGTTATTAAAATTTGCATTTTAAGAAAAGCCCTGAGGCTTTCTGTATCACTGAATATGTGAGAAACAAACAAAACTTTTAAGCAGTAATTTCCTTCCTCTGTTGGTGGAGAAACATCTTTTTTTGTGTGGAGGGTCCATGAACAATGTAACCCTGTGCAATCCGGTGCCTTTGTAATACTGTAGGCAATGGCAATAATGGTCTTGGGTGAAACCCTGACCCTGTTGCAATTAAGAAGTGCCCTTGCTGCAACTTGTGCCTGTCATTAACTCTGAGATTTCACTCTCTGTACAGAGATGGATACAATATTCCCACAAATACTAACACAGGCTTTGACTGGCAAGAAGAGACATATCTGCAGTGTGTGTGGCCACAGAAAAATCACTGCAGTATTTAATTTGAAAAGTTTGGGTTCACATATTTTAGGTCTATTCTCAATCCAGAAATGCATGACAATGACAATAAAACCTAAAATGGGAACCGTCCTGCCCTGGTTCCTTGAGTGTGCTTCTGAGAGTAATGGTTGAGGAAAAAGGCCCATGGTTTGGGGATGAAATGGTTAATTTCTATAATAGACAGCAGAGAAGGCAAAATGCTTTTTGAAACAAGTGTATAGAGCTACTTAAGCTCGCAGGAGATCACTGTTTAAAAGACAGATCAAATTATTTGTGACACTTTTATGAATTGCTGCAGTAGGTGGGGGTAGCTGGGGTTGCTAAATGTAAGGGATGGAAGTTTTCTGAACCTATTCAGTTGCCAGCAGTACAGATTGTATCTGTAGTCACAGTTATGAGGCAAACTTACAGAGGTAAAGCAAACAGAAGCACTGAAGCTGAAATGATAATGTAGAGACTTTTGGGCTTCAGAAGCTTGGAAGTGACACGAGTTTAATTACTTTTAGGAGCAAGAAGTATGTAGGGAAGGATAAAATAATCTGTATTTATGTTGGCTGTAGACTGTGGAAGGTTTAGCATATAGAAGGTCAGGAAACTTTAAATAGCTTCTTTCTTTCTTCTCTGTCAAATAGAGATTTTGATAGTACTGCACCCTGAAGTTGTCATTTTAGCACCTCAGAAACAGACCTGTTTTAGAGGATCAGAGAGGCCTTGGAAACAGGCAAAGATGAAAAGTTCAAGTACTTCTCCAAGTCAGTCCAGGGATTATAGTAGTCCTCTCAGGCTGTGTTAGTTTGCCATCCTCTTATAAAACATTGCATTAAGTAAATGCAATAAGAATGAAACAGGCAACTAAGAAAACTGTAACTTATTTAAAAACAGTAGACAACTGAACTTGAAAAATGAAATGAAAATATGAATGATGTTTTAAATAAAAAAATTGTTACTTTTAAAAGATAATTTTTACTTAATTTTAAAATGTTTTAAACCCCTACATACTTGTTGCTGTGTTTTCAGTTTTCGTTGAAAAATGAATTCTTTTTTTTCTCAATAAGAAATCTGGCTGAAAGTATGCAAAATATCAAGGAAATTTTTTGTAGTATTTTGGAAAACAGGACTTCTGGCCAACTCTAGTAACCTGATTAGATCAGAGCAAGTAGAAACACAAAGTCAATTATTAGAGCTGCATGTTCATTAAATCTGTGTTGCAATTACAGTGTCCTCTGAATCCCAGCAGCATTTTTCCCAGCTGTAGTTGAACTTTTCCTGAACGCAGGGCGATTCGGATATAATCCTGTGCAATGTGCTCCAGGATAACTCTGCTTGAGCAGGGAGGCTGGAACAGATGACCCACTGTGGTCCCTTCCAACATCACAGGACCCATCCTGTGATTCTGTGTCACAGGGACGAGTTTTACAAAGGACTACTTCAGAATCACACAAATACTTCACAGGGACTTCCAAGGAGAACTCTGTGTACGGACTTTAAATGCTTCACATGCCTTTGAGCTCACTTCGAAATCTGACAGCCAAACCATAAAACTGTATCTAATACTCTTAGCAATTATTGTTACTGCTACCTATATTATTGATACAAATTGTAGCAGAAACTTCTGGCATAGAATGTGTCAAAGTAACTCTAATTTCATCCTACGAGAAACTTATACAGCTTCTTTTTAAATGGATGATATTTTGGTCAGTCACTCAAGTAAGCAGGCATAAAGGCTACCTTTAAAAGCAAGATGTTGTTAGCATATAGCAGAGAGAGTTTGTTTACTCTACTTGGGGAAAGCAGGCTACCTGTGTAATTATTTCCTTAGTGAGTCTGCATAAAACTTCTATTGCATTTAATTCAACACAAAACATTTTCTATATTTCATGTCATGGGTAGGAATGAAAATGGAGATAGTTCATCAATGCTGATATGTGATATAAAAAGAGCTGAGAAGCCAAGGGTATGAGAGTGCATAAAAATGTTTTGTGTCCTGACCAGTACATTGCTTCAAAGAAAATTTTACAATCAGCCCCAATTGTTCATTCCTCCCATGCAGAAGATACTCACATATTCATTTTTAAAAGGGCAAATCAACCATAATTCAGTTTATAAACTGTGAAGCTGGTTGCGAATGTCTGGATGAATATTCATTAGAATCTCTTAATCTGCCATCGACTGTGATTCATTAGGCATATGTAAATATCACTCACTTTAATTGCCCCTAAACTGACTTAACATAATATTGTCATTAGCAAATTATTAGTTATTTGTATAACTAATGGTACATTATGGTGTACACGTTAAATCGCCAAATATATGATTACAATTATGATGATGTTTTATGCGGGGTGCTTTGTAAACTATTTGATGAAATATAATGGAGCCAAATCAAATCTGGTATGTTAATAAGACAGTTGTGGAACTTCATTATTGTATTTCTACACCTTGGTGACTGGTCTAATATGTGAGCCTTTACCCCACCCTGTGCTTCAATGGATTATGGATTGACTTCACTTTCCATATGCAAGGCTGGCGTGATATTCCAATGCCTGTTTGCCCTTTGTTTTACCTAATGAACTCAGTTCCAGTTAATTATTGGTGAAAATGCCCTAGCTTGCTGTGGCAAGACCTTTTCACTGACAGGCCAGGGGGAGGTAGCAGAAAATATCACCTTTGCAGTATGAAGTGTTAATAGGCCTGCTGGGGAGTGCTGCTGTTGAGGTAGCAGTGCCTGTAACCTGCTGGTTTTTCTGTAATCTGTTGGTGTATCCTAGGATTTTGTACTGTCCTGGACTCTTAACTCTTGACTACTACTCACTTGTGCGATGAGAAGCCTTGCCTGGAATGTTTGATTCACCCACTCTCCTGCACTTCCAATAGCTATGCATGAAAAAAGCAGTTTTTAAGATGACAAAGTTATGGTGGTGAAACCTTCAATTAGTGCTGTTAAAAGGATTTTAATTACAAGGCTAATGATAACTGGAATATGTTTGTCCAAAAGGGATGAATGGTATCCTCAAAGGCTTTTATTAAGTCTTGTAAGTACATGCAAATGTATTTATGAGTGTGTTAATGTTTATAGACCCAGGAACTTAAGAAAGGGCTGTTTCCCATTGCTACATATTTATTCAAGATGCATTTAATATGGCAGTTACTTTATTTCTTTGAAAAGAGCTTATTAAGGCATATTTACTAGGAACTAATTAAAATGTAATGAACACAGATCTGTTTGCAAATTAATACGAAACCTCTGAAAGAATATCCTGCATCATCAAGTGGTTCTCCAGCAATTCCTGCCTGCCACGCTGCTCCACCTGGGACCTCCCACCTCGGAGGTGCTGAAAATCGGACTGTACCTGCAGTCAGCATCGTGGAGGCAATTCTATCAGCTGTACTTCTGCTCCTCCAATCAAACCAGAGGCTTCACTCTCAGTTAAATAGATGCAGATGTCATGAATGTCAAGGAAAATTTTTCACTGGGTTGAAAGGACTTTGGGACAGATGCAAAATATCAAATGATTATTAAAATAAATTAGCAAAAGGCATCGGAAACACATGCTGAGGATGCAAAATGGAACTACCACATTAGAAAGCTGGTTCAAAAAGCTTATTTACTTGCAGCGTTGGCTAAACGAAAGCTGCGGCTTTCCACCAATTCCGCTGAAAACGGGCAAAAAGCCCATTTTGATGTGACCTTAATTATAATGATTTACTTTCATTCAGTTAGAAACAGAGTTGTGTTAAACCACAGAAAACACCTCCAACATTTGAAAAACAAAATGAAAAACTCAAATGGGGTTGTGGACTAATTTAATGGAAATAGTCCATATTCTCACACAGACATTCCCTAAAATTTGCAGGTACCAGGTTTGGCCCCACTCCCAGCTGTAAAACAGGCCTTTGGAACCAATCAAGGGTGCTCAGATGCTGTTCAGAAGGTATTTGCAAGAAACTCATGGCAAATTAATTGCAGAATAATTCATATAAATTATTGTCTGGGTAGTTTTAAATAATGAATCAAGCAGGAGAAAAGGACACATTATTACATAATTTGTTCCATCCTAGCAGAAACATTAAAAATGCTCCATAAGGGTAAAATAAATTGCACTTAGAGACTATTAAGTCCCATCTCAAACCTCACTGAAGGCAGCAGGAATGCTTCTCCAGGTCTGGTATGGACAGAATATGTAAGAGACAGAAGCAGAAGATGGACTGGGAGATGGGCTGTGTAACAAATCTATTTCTAAGGCAGATATAAATGTAACAGATGATGAGATCTTCAGGGAGGGCAGCTGGCAATAAAACCTCCAGTTCCACCCTTTGAAGACCTCATTCTGGTGTCCAGTGAGCTCTGTAGACTGTCCCTATGGTATTGGAAGGTTGCTCCTGGTGGTTGGAAGACTTTGGAGGGTGAAAGAGGAGGAAGGGAGGAAACGAGCTTGGAATCATGTGTGGTGCTGTGCTGCAGGACTCCAGACCTGTTTCCAGCTCTGTCACTGCAATACTGGAAAACCTTGGATGGATTAGATTTTGCTTCTCCTTCTGTAAAGCAGAGATAGTGGTGGGAAAGAGGCACAGGCTTGTGGATGCAAAATCAGCTGGTTAGAGAGATTCCAGGCAATCACTGTGAATTGTCCACCTGAAATAATCTGGTTTAAGCTTTTTTTGGGGGGGTTTTCTTCCTGCATTGCTGATTTTGCAGATCTGCAGCCATACCAGAAGTTGCACTGATGCCACAGAGGGGAGAGGGTTTTAGCAGCATGAGGACAGGGGCTGAAATATTTTTTAGCAAAGGTACTTGGGGCTACTTTGTAGAAGGCCTACTTAATTAAGAACTCAGAAAAAAGTGAAGCCACCGTGCTGAGTTCACATGTAGGACAAGAAGTTTGCATTGATGTTAGTTGCTAATTTAAAAAAAAACAAAGATAAGGTGGTTTTGTTATGTTAGAATGTTTGGGTTGCTTGTTAGAATTCTTTCTGTTTAGTAAACCATCTGCCAGACTTAATTATTATAATAATAAGACTACCAATAATGTGGTGATCAAATACAATGCAAGGTTTATTTTAAATATGAATGCTTGCAACATGAGTAAGAGATACACACCTGAAAAACGTACTTATTGGTAGGAAGAAAAATGTTTAGGAAAAGGTCTGTAAAACAGATACCGCAAAACACAAATTACTCACTGAAGTAGGACTGTTAGAAGAGCTGTTCTTGAGGTGATGAAATATATTGCCAAATTCCTGGAGTTGTGGGTCTGGGTTACAAAGATAAGCAAGATGCCTTGAAGGAAAGCAATTACTTTGATCCTGTACCCTCAGTACTTTATCTCTGCCCCTTGGTTTCTGCTGAGGAAGGCATGTGAGCTTCTGCAGTAGATTCAGGTTTTGTGGCACACACAGTCTTGCTCATCCACTTCTCCTGGGACAATAATATTCATAAGACATTCATTATCTCCAGGGAACAGGGCTGCACACACTGAGGGAGGTTCAAAAGGCTGGCATGGCTTAAGCAGATTCTTACACTGACCTCCTGCACACAGGCAGGAGGTGGAAGTTCTTGTTGGCCAACTTCTCCCCTCCCTCCTATCTCTGCTTCACTTGGAAAAAGAGACCAGGTTTGAACTCTTAGAAGGTACTGGCAAGCCTTCAAAAGGGTAAAAGTGTGTGCTACCTTACCGTTGTGTTTGGGGCACACCTGCAGGAGCCCACTTGCCATTGTCCCTCTCCGGTGTAAGACACATCAGTGCTAACACCACCCTGGTGCTTCTTGGAGGTGCTTCCTTCCTTCTTGGAAGGAATTTTCAGTCGCTACGGAAAGCGAGTGTGGCAGTCCCTTGGAGGAGGATGTATCTCACCTTCCCACATCCAAAAACATATTCATAGGCTGCATCTGACCACATGGGGAGGATGAGCAATGACAATGCCTCAGACATGTAGAGACAGGTAAATTTGTATCCCATGTACGGGTATCGGATGATTGCAGGTAGGGAGCGAGTTGGGGGAAAGAGGAACAGACTGAATAATTAAAGAAAACTCAGTTTGCTTTGGATACTGACTATAATGGGCATCTCTTGTATCTTGAACAGTGTTCAAAGCTAACTGACACTATTTCAGCCCAGGCCAACTCAAGCCAAGGTACCAGCTACACACGGGTACCAGAATTTCTCCTCATTCTCTCCTAGTTTTTATGTCAGAGCTTGCAAAAGGCTCTCCTGTTATACCAGAACCTGAAACACAGACTTTGACCCCCAGATCTCTATGAGACTTTTAAAATCCCTTTAGACTGCTTCACTCACCTCCTTTTCACATGTTCCTGGCAAGATGAGAAACCTTGCTGCTATTACACAGGAAAAAGATACAGCTTCTAGACTCTGTTTTGTGAGAAAAGTATCTGACCTGCACTTCTCCTGTTATGTCACATTTTGTAATATCATGCTAGATGGGGGTGAAATCGTCTGGATTAAGCATACTCTTAAAATATTGAAAAAAATTGAAAAATTGCTATGTGGATTGAAAGCACATCTGGAGAACCTCTGCAGCAGTTAATGGAGAGGACATGGAGTGAAGACCTGATCACATGTTAAACTACTGGTACTTTCAGTCCTTGATAAGCAGACGGGAGGAAGCAGAGGAGAACTGCTGGGGCTGCTGAGAGCAGTGCTCATTGTTGGGGTCTGAGGGTGCCCCTGGCTTCAAACCAGCTCTTGAAAGCCAATTTTTGAAGGTGCAAATTCAGGACAATGATATGTTTTTGCTCTGGTAAATAATCTTTCAGATCCATGGGTTAAAACCTGCTCGTTACTACAATTATTCTTTTTGTTAGTACACATACATAAGCATCTATCTTCAGGCTGCTTTAATGGAGAATACTTAAAGTGGCAATGTGATGGCTGCAGTACTCTCTACTGGCTATTAATCTACGAAATCAAGACATATGCCCATATGGAATATATGTGCATATATATATATATATATATATGCGTATGGAAAGTTTGCACCAAGGTTCACAGTTCTGCTTAGGAAGACACCTTTTAAGGAGTCAAGCTTGCAGGCCTTACAGAAACAGAGACCATACCATCAACATCACATTGCTTATCTTGTCTGATCAGAGGAAGCAAGGGCTCTCTGAGCCCAGGGAATTTGAATCACAGAAAATCAAAATCCATTAAGTTGCAATACATTTAAGCCATAATTGCTACAGATTAGAATTCAGCAGAGAACTTTGCATAATGCCAAGAGGTGACCTTTTCTGGGGTGCTCTCCTGCGATTGTTGGGACCTTGTAACAAATGCCTAGTGCTATTTAACGAAGGAATGACATATCTCTGATATGCAAATTTTTACAGCACAGCAATTAAGCGGTTTAGAATTTTACGACAGTGTTTGGGCTTTATACAACAAAAAAAGGGCCAATAAAGGGCTGTGATGGATGGGCTAATCCCCACTGGAAATATACCATGTAATCTCATGGAGACAATGCATTATGGATAGCATTGTGATTATTGGTGGTTAATATCTCCCCCTT
>VXBC01002692.1:129571-153053 GCA_013399945.1 Ploceus nigricollis | reverse complement strand
GTTGGGGGCACAGGCCTGGGATACAGATGGGAAAGTTGGGCCATTGCAATCTGCTGCACGCACGGACGACAGTGAAAAGGGGGCTTGCAGCGAGGCAGCTTGTCAGCAGGGGACAGGGCTGGGGTCCATATGCCTCTCTTCTTCTCCCTTCTGTCGCCGAGTCTGCTGCCACATCCTGCTGTCGGGGGACACTTTAATGATGAGCATGTTTTAAACAGTTTTGCTTACCTAGCGACAGCTTTTCAGGGAAGGGGAGCTTAATTAGACAGTTCCGCAGTTTTGGTGGGTTGTATTTTTCTGTAGGTGTCTGTCTGTCTGTGGGTCCATCCACTGCCCTCCCCCCTGCTGCCGGGCACTGGGTGCAGCTGCGGTCCTTGCATCTCGCCATCCTCCACCTGCCACAAAGGGCACATCACTTTCACTCCACATGCCTCTCACTGGCCATCCCTCTCCTTGCTGCTTGCAGCTTTTATCTGAGGTCTGCTGTGGAGCTGGCAGAGGTGTTTGTAGCAAGCGTGTACTTCACATGTAGAATTTGTACAGTTTCAAGCATGGTGAGAGAGCTGTGATAGGGGCTGATCCTGAAGTGGGAGGACATTTGCTTTGGACACATGATAGCAAAATAAGCATTGGGAATTTTAACTACGTTTTTGAAAGCAGCTTGTAAAATTAGAAGGAAAAAACATCTCTGGTTGCCGTTTGGAGTGCCAAAGTAAAGTAATTTAAAGCCTGAAGTCACTCTCTTGCTATTTGTTCACTATCTTAAAGAGTCAAATAAAGCTTATTGTTTGTCTTTCTTTTTCCTTGATGTTTTATACCCTTGATTAGAGCTGCTACTGAAGTACTTTTTTTTTTTTAGGACATAGTAGGGGACTGGGATAAATTGATTCAGTTGTTTCTTTTAAGTATTTCTTAGGTGACCAGAAATTCCATCAGTATATATTGTAGCCAAAGTTAATTAAACATTAATTTTACAAAAACAAAAATTCTGACCTGCTTGACTTTGTGGAAAACCCCTTGGCGGTAGGGCTCTGGGAAGCAAAAGCAGCATGGGGATTCCCAGGCAGGGATCCTTAACTGGAAAACCTGTGGAGCAGGGGGAATGAGATTGGAAGTGGATTTACTGGGGCAAATACAGTCCCTCCAACAACACAGGGGCCTTCCACCAGGTCTGATCAGTTCCTAGGAGCCACAGAAAGCAGAACAGTTTGTATGGAAGAAATTGTTTCAGCACTAGCTCTGTTTTCCCACAAAATCTCCTTATGGTCATTTTCCAAATAGTATCCAGCCCTCACAGAGAGAAGTTTACCCTCACTCCTGCCTTTAGGCTAAGAGGCCCCTGAGCAAACATGGTGTGTCCCCCTTTAGGCTCTCAAAGCCCATTTTTTACTTAATCACTAAGCTGCCCTCTCTCTGACTGTATCAGCGAAGAAAGTATTGAGGGCAACAGCTGAAATAAACAGCTGGATAGACAGATGGATTGATGGGTGGATAGCTGGATAGAGGGATATACAGACAGATAGACAGATGTTGGGAAATAGGTATGGACAAGGATTTTAACCATCAGACAAGTCCTTTGCTAGGCTGGGAACAGTCAGCAAGAACTGTCCTGCTTGAAACCTCAGATCTCAAGATAAAACACTTCTGAACCCAGCACAATGGGCTAACTCTATTCTTGAGGAACAATATATGATGCATGCTGGTTTTGGCCAGGACAGGGTTAATTTTCTCAGTAGCCAGGAGGGAGCATGGCTAAGGCCCAGATATTATTCTATATCACCTTACGTCAATCATGGCGGCCAAAGGAAGAGACTCTCTCTTGCTTCTGAGGAGAGGGGATTCCTTCTGGTCAGGAGAAAATGTGCCAGGAAAGATCTGGTATTGTCGTGGACTTTCCATGTAAATTGTTTCTTTGTTATTAATGTTGTTGCTGTTGTTTTCTTATCTCATTGCTGTTTCCAGTAAATTATTCTATCCCAATCCACAATCTTTGCCTTTAGGACATCCAATTGCAGGAGGAGTGGGTAGCAATGTGGTTTTAGCAGGAGTACTGAATTGGAGAATACCATTTCTAAATCACAACATTGTGTCATGTAGCAACTTTATTACATTTTCCTAGACAGAATGGGCCAAAATGAAAACTCTGCACAGTTAGTGCTTTGAGAGTAACATCTTCGCAGTTCTAAGTGGGAAGCCCATAAAACCTTTGGCTTCTGTGGTATTTTTAATATTGTCTTTTTCTGCCACCTGACAAATATATTTCACATAAGGGTCAATTTTGCTCTACAACACAGTGGAGGTAATCAAAGGAAAGGAAGTACTTCCTAGCAGTGGGTGTCTCTGGCTTTGAAGGAGTGACATAAAAGAAGTGAGAAGGTTCTTGCAATCTTCATGTTTTAATATATGGCAGAAAATACAGGAATACAACCCCTTGTATGACAGATGAGGGACTGTGCCAGGAGAAGGATGAGTAAGCCTTTTTCAACAGAGAATATATGAAAGAAAAAAAGGTAAAAACCAATAAGCATTATATCTGAGTAGCAATTTCCACTTTGCTCCTTTCATTCCTGTGAGAAAGAGTCCCTTCACAAGGCATTGCAGTTCCTATGGATGGGGAAAAGGGCCCTTGGCATTTTGGGAGACCTTGACCATGCTGTTTCCTTCAATCTGCTCATCCAGACAACTTACTTGACAAATGCTTAACCTAGTTTTCACCTGAGCCAAGATGGTCCTCTGCATCTTTCTCTTTGCTACAACCCGATGTCCAGTTCCTCATAAGAGGGACAACTGACCACCTGGCATGGGTCACCACTCACTGCTACTTGTCACAGTGGCAAGTGTAAAGTAATGAAGCCTGGGAGCAATTACATATCTCTAATTTCTGATCCTGAATGGAGGTGGAAAAGCTTGGCAGTATTTGGTGCTCAATAGAAATACTTAATGTCACCTGGGTCATGCCACTGTGGGCAAGTCTTCCCCTCACTGCCATCCATTTGTACAAACAAATGTTTATGTTGGCAACGTGGTGCAGCATTAGTGACTACGGCAGTAAGGGATGTGAGAGGATGGTTGGCACTTGTTTACAGTAATGAAAGTACCTAACAGTACTAACCAGGGAGTTCCAGGCACTACTAACTTGGAGATAATCTTTGAGGATGACAATATGAAGCTGTGATATTATTATCACCTGTTGCAAAATGTCAACAGAACAGCTGAACCCCATAAGAAGACAAGAGTCCTCTCCAGCTTCTGGGCTTCCTCCCCTGCTTGGTAACTTCTGTGAAACTTTTGCATTAGAATTTGAGTACCTAGAGCAGAGGTGGTGAGGTATCATGCATGAATCTTCAAGGAAAAATCATCTTTGACCTGAGTCTAAACAGAAGTTTAGACTTAATGAGTTTAACTGAAAGTTTTCCCCAAAGTGTTAAGACTGTTCATGGAGTGAAAAAATCTCATCTGCAAGGTGTAACAGCTTTCAACATTCAAGCTCCAAACCCAAGGTCCCAACTGATCAGGTTTCTTGAAGATTTTGTGAAGGTTAGAAGCTCTCAAAGTAGCTTTTGTTTTCAAAGTTGCAATGATTCAGTCATGGATATTATCTGAAGTCACCACATGAGATAGTATTTTTTCTTTGCTTAAAACTCTCTCAAAAGACAACTAGACAACTATAAATTAAATTAAATGAAATAATTTCCAAATATTAAATGATTTCCAAATAATTTCCAAAGAGTACTTTGAAGATCACTGCCATAGCAACTGCAAGTCACAGATCACAGGATGGTGTGCAACATTTGAAAAAGGGGATACTATTCATTGTGGTAATCTCCATGTAATAAACATTAATATATACACAAATTGCATTTCTACCAAGATATGGAACACTTGCATCTTCAGTTAGTGTTGCTTTGTGTTTTGCATTCTTGCATTTTGAGTAACTGGTAGGTGTTATAACATCACAGGTCCACTTGCTTTTCTCAAGTGTGCATAAAGCCACCCTTCTTTTATTGCTCAGCAAAACTTGTGGCATCAGGAAAGTTAACTCCTATGAGAGTAGTGGCAGAGAAACTATTTTCACAGTCTTGAATAACAGAAAGATATATAGGTGAGATGGGTTAGACAGATCCGACCTGAGACCATTTCAGTGCCCCAAACCAAATGAAGAATTTCCTATTTGAATTATGAGCAATATAATTTTAAGTGTCAATTTTAATTTTAAGTGTTATCGCCAAACAGTATCAATGCTGTCATTCAAATCTCTGTCGTTCCAGTGCCTGAAGCACTATGATGACGCATGGTCATACCACGTGCTTTTTTGAGGACCACCAGTTCCTTCCATTTCTAAGGCAGGAAGAAAGGTGGCTCATGTGGATCTCATTATCTTGGGATCTGCCTAAAAACCTGCCAAAATAATGATACAAATAAGAACAATATCTCTGGTTACAATGAAAAGAAATTGGCATAATAATGAGTTTCTAATTCAAAACATAAGCTAACCTGCAATTCACTGTAACTGCAAAATAGTGAGTAGGTTATTCCTCTGTGCTGCCTTTTTTTCCTGCCATTGTTTTATAAGAGGTGATAGTTGATTATAGTATTCAGAAATTTTACCCAGTTTGATGCTTTATGTGGGCATCTAGATCAAATTTGGACGTGTCCATCTTTCATATCTGTCGTTCCATCTGAAAAACAGTAACTTTACTGAAAATCAGTAACTTTAACAACATAGTGATTTGGGGTAGACTATTATAAGTATCTGATTTTGGTGGTATCACTAAAAGACTCAAAGGCTATTTAATTTGTATGTATTGGGGGAAGAAGAAACAGGTTGGTTGTCATTTTTATTCATGCAAAAATGAAGCTTTCAGTTACAACATTGCATCAGAAATGCAATTTTCTTGTTTCCTCTTACCTACATCAGGTTTTCTTTGGTGTTATATTTGGGGCATAATGTAATTATGTTCACAGAGTTGCTGTAGGATTTTAATTACAGACAAGAAGAATAACTTCATGGCAAGCTAATAAACTTCGTTATGTTTTTAATAAGTCTTTTGATGTCTCTGGAACACTTCATGAGTCTGGAGTCAGGGCTGCTGATTTCTTTCCTCCACTGTGAAGGGAAATCAACTTTTGGATGAGACAACACAGGAGAAGAGGCACAAAAGTCACATGAAGACTGAGTTTTAGCTCAGATAATTTCCCACTTTTCTCACTAACATCATATGTAAGTTGGGATGAATAGGGTAAAGTAGGTTTTTTCCTGAAAGAAAACGCTAAGACACAGTGAGGTGAGTTAACCACCAGATGGGATGAAGATATAGAGTCTGAATTGGATGTCAGCATCCCATAGGAAAGCAGGCCCAGGTCAGACAGGCTTAACTACGGCACTCAGATTTCTTTACTTGTAAGTATGAGCAGCCGCACGATGATTTACAGCCCTCAGATTTATGCACTCTAATTTCTCGCACTTCGTTAATTTGTCTCGTGTTCCTGAGCGTCCTGGGCTCTGCCGCGCTTAAACGGCTCATTTTTCTCTACCTCAGTCACAGCCGGGTGACAGCCGCGGTGGCGAAGTGACAGCAGCAGGCGGTGATGGATGGCAGGGAAGAGATGTGAGAGGAGGAGGACAGGGGAGCGCTCCCCGGCTGGGAGGGAAGGCGGGGGAGCGCCGCTCCGCATGCCCCGCTCCCGGGGACGCTGCGCGGGGCGGCGGCAGCCGCGAGTGAGCCCCTGCGCCAGGAGATGGCGCTGCTCGGCTTGGTGTTCCCGCTTGGCGGGACGGCGGGCACCGGCACCGGGATGCGGCTGGAGTCGGCAGCTTAGCCAGGCTCGGCTCTGCCTGCTCGGGCTTTATGGAGGTAGCTGTTATTGAAACAAACCAACCAAGCTCCCCCGTCCCCGCCGCACCCCCAAAGGCGCTGGTTTCGTCCCCACAGCAGCGGGAGTGGGGCGGCCTTTGGCTGCCCTTCCTCCTCTCCCCGCCGCCTCGGTAAAACCGCAGATCCCGGTTTGAAAACGCCTCCTGTCCCCTTGCGAGCTGATCCGCTGGGAAGGGGGGAGCATCCGGGGGGTCCCAAAGGCTGGTCCAGGATTTGTGGCTGTCGTCGGGCATCTGGGCACGGGAGCAGGGCAGCTGAGGGAGTGCGGGTACTTGCGAGCTCTTAACAGCCCGTCCGAGTCCATGTGACATCCTTAGTTCCATCCGAGAACGCTGGTCCCTGCCCCGAAGTGACTCCGGATACCAAAAATGGGTAGAGTATCTGGAAAGTGCCCACATTTATTGTTATTTTTAAAGAGCTTTGAAAAATACAGTTCAAAAAGCCTGGAAGAGTGGAACAGATATTTGGGGTTGCCAAAGAAAACTACAAAGTATACAAAATAATCAAGGATTTTTAACTTTCATTAGCACAGTGTACTACACCCACTTCTTACGGCTGTGGACATTTTCCCCCCTTCACTACGATTGCACCCACCATTGCTAATAGTTGTTTGGCCATGTCGCCCATAGCCAAAAGTGTCCTTTTTTAAAATGGATGTATTCCCTAAACCTCACTTCTCCCATCATTAATATGGGCATGCACAGCATGATGAGATAATTTTTACGGAACACAGTTCAGACAAATTGAATTTGGAAAAAGCATCCTGCTAAGATGGTGACTGATTGATAAAATCATATTCATAAGTAATACAGCATGGACCCGCTTCCAATCTGTATACACTCATTCATAGACGTTACTAATTGACAAATACATTAATGCCCTTCAACAAATAATTTGTGCCAGGGATTAGATACATCCAATACTATTAACATTGCTTACTTTGCAGCAGAACCTTGGAGACCTTGTCAGAGATGGCACTCATTTTGCAAGGTGCTGTATGAATACAAAAAAAAAGGTGTCACTGCTCTACAGGAATGTACGAAAACTTGCAGATTGGAAATCGCTTGAAGGCAGACTCAGAGAAACCCAAATGTGCTTGAAATCCCAAATGCACAGTTAGCAACTAGGTTTGGCCTCTCCTTCATTAGAAAATGCTGTAGCAGCCCCAGACCTGTTCCAAGTCATAGCAGGGGGGAGTTAGGAGAGGGTCTCAGCCTTGGCTGGGGAAAGCCACCTTTGCAGGAAGATTGTTGGTGAGTTGAGTGGGAGCAGATTGCGTTTTTCATGTGCTGGGATTTAGTTTCCACATGCAGTCTGGTGGGGGTTTTCAGCATTGCTCCACAATGTAATTTGTGGTTTATTCCGTGTTTTATTCCATCAGCAGTGCTGAAATCAGGTTAGCCTTACTTCTTGATGTTGCAAAATCTAAAGGTGGTTTTTGTAGACAGAGGGGTGTACTTCCTAACAACTTATACCATTCTTATCAGGACTAGCCAGCAAAGTCATGAGGCTTTGTATGAGGATTTTCTTGTAACAGTTCTTTGCTGCAGATCTTTTGAAATCAGCAATTAGAGATATTCCCTTGTAAGGGGGAGGGAGGATTTTTTTTGCAAAGTTTTATCATGTTGTAAGATGATAAAACAAACCCCCTGGATGATGGTAATAGGATGTGCTTCTTGTACAGTAATCATCCTTGGGGTACAGCTGGCATGAGTGTACGGTGGTGAGGGCTCTGGCAAGGAATTCACTGCAGTTCATTGCAGATTACAGCAACAGGAAAAATAGTGAAGTTGCAGCACAAGAGAAAGATAAAGCTGGACACAAAGACAGAGATTTTAGTAACAGTATTTAAGAACATGTTAGTACAAGAACAACTGAAAGGTGCTAATGGTGTTTGGTTGAAGTCATCCTGAAGTTAGCAGTACTGAGCAGAGTGAGAACAATTGTTTCATCAGGGCCCTCCTTACAATCTGGCCTCCAGTTTTGCTACTGCTGTTGCACAGAGTTAACAGTCAGGAGAAAGGATGTCTGTATAAAACACAGCTTTAACATTGGAGACAGCTTACAATGTAGGAAATCCAAGACATCATAAACAAAAGAAGGAAAAATAGTTAATGACAAAAGGCAAGAAAACCACCTTAACCCCCAAATGTGTAACTGCCCTCAAGCTGTCTCACAGATTTGAGCTCAGTAGGAGCCATGCAATGAGGCAGTAGTGTGCAGTTCATTGCTCCTAACTGAACACTGAAATAATACACTTGACATTAGGTTTGTATATGATGATTTGTATTTTATCAGCGGAGCATATGTGGATATGCCCAGAATGGCAGGAGTAATTAAGTACTTCAGTCAGGTATAACCCCAATGCTTCTGCAAACTGACTGGGTTTTGCTGAAGCTGCTGAAGCTCCAGCATGCCATAGGAAAGTCTGATCCAAAGCTGTTATGCAGCTGCATAACTCTTGCTCTGTATACTGCATGCCTCTCTGTGTCACTGTGTACTGGGCTGCTTGTTCCATGGCCAGCATATAAAGAAGTACAAAACGCTGACTCACATTTCAGTCACCACTGTTAAACTTAGTAGACAAAACCTCACAGGTATAGGAATTTTCAATTTGACTTCAAATACTATATGTGGACATTCGTTGTGTTTATTTCCAGGAGACAGCAAAGCCAGAGTGCATGCACTGAGGGAAAAAACCCTAAACTTTGCCGAGAGTGGTGAAAGTTCAGGGGAACTCAGCTGCTGAAGAATTACTTGCTAATCTGCCACAGGTATCTAAAAGAATAATGAAACATTTCAATGAGAAATAAGTTAAATTAGAGACTATTGCATACATTTTAGATTTCCACAATCTGCTGGATCTTTAACTTAAAACTTTACATCTTTTAGCAGAAAAATTAATTTCTCTTTCACAAGTTCCACTTAGATTTTGTTGCTAATAAACCCAAGGATGTAAATACTATTAAGTACAAAACAGCCTGCTGCATAATTGTTTCAAAGCAATTACAGATTATATCGAGCCATTCGTTGAGCAGAAACAGTTTTTTCCAAGGCACCAGCTCCCTGTACCTTGAAATTTTATTAGTCTAAGAATTTCATGCACCATATGTTGTAATGCGAGACTAGCTGCAATTGAACAAACAACTTTCTGATATATAAGTGAATGATAACCTGATTTTAAATGTGTTTATCTAATGAGATAGTAACTGTAATTTACAGCACATATAAAAACTCCCACTGTTACTCCTGGTGCACCTTTTGGCTAAAAAGGGTGATGCGCTGAGATATGCTAATGAATATCATCTTGGTTTTTACCAAGTCAGTAATAAAATTTGCATTTGATATTGTGCACAGTAAACTGGGTTATTAGCCTTGAAAATGAGTCTCATAAAATTTAAATATAGGCTTAAATCATATTAACTGTCCTGTAGATTTTCTGAGAGGCTTTAAAGCATTGTGCTCTCATTCTATAGCGTCAAGCATGCAGATGTCATTTTGCCTTCAGGGGTGCCCCAAAATACTCACTTATTGGAGGCTGCAGGATGAGCTGCAGATCGACCCCTTCTTTCACACTTGAGGAAGCAGAGGTAGTTCTGGGGCTGGGAACTGCAGTGGGAAGTGGGGGAAAGCAAGGAGAGAAAGTACTGTTGCTGAGGTGTTGCCTGTGGACTTGGGCAAGACAAAGCAGAGGGTTTAGTCCATGCATGTCCAACCTCACTGGTCTGATCACCCGTAACCACAAGTGGGCAGAAATGTTTGTGTGCTGGGGTCATGTCTGGTGCCAAAGTGCTTCTGTTGGTTTAGAGGAACGCTGTTTCAGCTGCATGGTCACAGGAGAGACAAGAATTTGATCCCTGGTGTTTTGAGTGAGTACAAGGTATTGGAAACACAGATGGATCTAAACTGTGGACAGATAAATCTGATTCTCAGTACCTTCAGAGGGCAAATTTTTGGAGAGGAAGATGAGCAAAATGGAAGCATGATGGCCCGTCTCCAGTTGGAGGGAAGCCCTAGTACCAGAAGTGTGCAGGGACAAATTGTGTTGAGCTTGGTTCTGTCTGGCACTAGGTATTCTTGTGCACATCAAGGTTAGGTGTTAAATACTTTAGAACATGTCTTTGAAAATTTCTGTCTGTTTTAAAAGTAAGGGTGCACACATACAGATTGCTTACATGGTATGCCAGACCTTTTAATTCAGTTTGTGAGACCAAATCATCTAGTAAAGGCTGATGTTGCCAGGGAAAGGAGAACATTTCTTGCAATTGTTATCCATCACCAGTGCAGTGCTGTCTCTTCTTACTTAAGAGTCTACTTAGTCATTATGCTTCTCTTCTCTTACCCACCATAATGTTGTAATGTTTACTAGAAATCAGATTCTTTTCCAGCTGGTTGCTGTGATTGCTGTAGGTCAGAGGGTAGGTTTTGTTTAGCTATTAAGATGAATTTCTTGACAGTGAGCTTGGTGAAACACTGACAGAGAAGTTATGGATACCCCATCTCTGGAAGTGTTCAAGGCCAGATTGGATGGGACTTTGAGCAACCTTGTCTAGTGGAAAGTTGCAGAGGAGTTGGAACTAGATGATCCTTTATGTCCCTTTCAGCCCAAACCATTCTACGGTTTCTGTGACTGTCAGAAAAACTTTGTCTCAGAAAGAATCAGAAAGAATCCTCTGTTTCAGTTAGTCGGGTACTGACAGCATTGCCTAATATTATTATGGTTGTAGAACTGGCTATATGTCCATCTGGAAGATGTTGCCACTTTGAAGTGAAGTATTTGAATACTTTGTAATTATAATACTTTGAAGTATTCAACATGTATTCTGTGCCAAAAAATGTAATGAACCTCTTTGCCTATCTGTGCGAGGTCGTCTACTAGTACGACACAAGTGTAACAGGGACAAAATTACAGTCTCGTAACAAATTATGAAATCTCAACTCTTCTTATCAGTGAAAGTGTCTGGACATGGTGCAGAGTATTGCACAAGCAGCTCCAAAGGATGGTACTTGCTGCCTTCAGAGTAGGGCTCACGCTGACACTGAGAAATCACCCTTAAAGTCTGATGTATGATGTTGAATATCCCAATCATGCTGCTGCTGGCATTTATTACTAAAAACTCCAGGAATTCTTTATAGTATTATTATCACCAACTTTTATAATAAAATTATTTTAGTGCAATCAATGTTATAAACAGCACTTACATAAGCAGAACACAGTTATCTTCTGCTATTCAATGAACAAAACCAGTATTGTAATACCAGGACCCTGTGTGCTTCATCAGGCTAGGCTGACTGCCAAGAGACCAGGCCTTGAAAAGTAGAGGGAAAAGGAAAAAAATGAAGCCAGAAAAGACAAGCAAAACATTCTCCCAGCCTGGAAAATGAAGGATTTCCTGACAGTGCAGGAAAGTTTCTCATCTAGATGCTGCAGGCTTATGCAGTTTGCACTTCCCTTCCCTCAGTACTCTGTCTCCGTCTGTTCCAGTGTATTACGATTTGGCAGGCGCCCGAGCTGCATTATGTAGCGTTAAAAGAGAGTGACACTTCCTTTGGCTGAGACATCTTTCCCGACTGAGCCTTCCCCACTCAGCTTAAAGAAGAGGAAGTACCAGTCTGGTTCCTCTTGATGGCTGCTAATGACCCAGCTCCGCAGACCACCTAACAGGTCCTTCCTGGTATGGCAGGCTGAGGAATTAGATAACTGCTTTATTACTAGGTTTATCTAAAGCAACTATAACATTTCTAGGTAAGGATTTCCCAGGAGAAAAATTAATATCTCAAACGTTGATAATCAAATTTGGTTTTGCTTCAATTCTGTGCCACTAGGAAATTTTTCTTTGGGAAAAGGTGATGGCACAAAAGACATAACTCGGGCTTGGATAAGGGCTTGGATATTGGCTGAATAGTTTTGACTTTCTTTTGTCACTAAAAGCAGCTGAAAGAAGCTCTTCATTATCATTAATGGTCCCATGGTATCACGACTATGAGCCCTGCTTGAGGGATTGTGTCTGACTGGGACAGACACAACAGCATCAGAATAAGACGAAAACCCTGATTTCATCCCTGATCTTCCTGAAAGCCTGGGCTCTTCCTTGCTCTTTCCTGGCAGGGATGGCTTTTCCTATGCAAGTGTCATTCAGGGGAGGGTGGATGGGAGACAGATGGTTTGGTGGCAGGGGGCAAGTTTGAGGCTCCACTCACTGCCATGGTACAGGGGGAAAATCACATCTTTAGACTGCCTTCAATCTAATCTCTGTTGCAGGCATTTCATACCAGAAAATATAGATTTTTTAATAGATTTACCTATGCTGGGATGGTTGCTTCAAGTAACTTTTGACTGGCTACACTGATTTGTGGAAAAGAAGTGAACACCCAGAGAAAAGAAGACAGTTCAAAGACAGGTCACAAGTGGAGGTAGAGTACCTGTATTACGAGTAAATTTCCCTTTAGCTTGCCTGGGTGGTCACTGGTAACATTAAAGTGAAGCACCATTGGAAATCCTTCATGTAGAGATTTTTTGTTTAGGTTTCCCTTGTGTAGCCTCAAAATATGGAGGATCCTGCTCATTTTAGCCCTCAGTGCTGGAATGTACCAGCATATTCTGTCCCCATTGTCACTATGAAGTGTAACAACACCAGTGCTTACAAAGGTTTATTAGTTGATTTATAGGGGTAAATCAGAGGTAAATTGAGCCCTTCTTTAGCAAGCCCTGGGTTCACAATGCCAAGATATGCTGAGCATAAAAACTCATGTGGGGAAAAAAAGGGCCAGAACAATAGTGACACTGTGTGGAGCCAGGTTCTATATGCAATCACACAATCTCAGGAGGTCCATGAAGAAAACACAGCATGCAGTATGGAGGATGGGTGTGTAAGCACAGGATCACCTATTGTGTTGTCTCAGAACCATGTAAGTATTTCTGGGGGAAAAAAAAACAAATGCCAGAAGTAAAATGCTATTGTTTGGTGGGAGTAAAGAGAATTTAGGGACAACTTTTACTAAGCCCAAACTCAGATTTTCAAATTTGGCCTTACGTTCAAGAAAACAGAAGAACATGAATAGAGAAGAACTGAAAGGAATAGAAAACTGTATGATGGTTTTTTTTGGATCACTACTTTTTGTAAAAATAACTATTTTTCCATTTCCAGAAATCGTATCTCTTTTCAGTATTTCTAAATATATTGCATAATTATTAACTGTTTATAAAGGCATGTAAAAATTACTTTTTAATATATATATATGTATATATACAGATATGTATGCACAAACGTGTGTTAAATAAAACTATTTCTCAGGTTTATGCACATCTCTAGAAAGAGCCAGATTTCACCCCAGAAAGCTTTTGATGAAAAAGGCAGAACTTGAGTGGGAAACTATATCCCCTTGTTTTATCAAAGTGCTATCACTGTGATATCAACAGCTACAAAGTTTAGGTGACAAATCAAAGTGCCAGTATCACAGAAAGGCTGGCAGTGCTGTCAGGTAGTTTTTAATCTGTAACTTCATGTCAGGAGCTTAAGACATCCAAATCTAAGATTGTGTTATGTTAGAAAAAAAATTTCTCAGAAAATTTCAGCCTGCTAGCAATAGTAGAAAACTGAAGTTGTATCCACATTAAAGGATCCTTGTGTCTCTGGCTTTAAAGTTCTGATAACCTTCAGGGCTAAGTCCAGATTGTAGAGCAAATAGGGTCTACAGCTGGAGACTTGTTTGAAATAACTGTGTGCTTCTTGCCTTGATCTACCCAGCTTTCATCCCTTGGAAACTGAAACACAGAAGCTGCCATTAGAGTGTGCATCAATTCTCCAAATTCTTGTGTATCTGGAAGGTGGTAGATGCATGTACCTGCATTCAGGAGTTCAGAAACACTCTTCTGTCCCAAATAGTCTGTGCTGCCTTTTTGCTGGTAATTTTATGCCCTTTTCTTGAGGAAGAAAATAACATAGGGAGAAGTTAGAAGACTTAGAAGATAATTCCAGAGACCTACTCAGGAGAGAGAGCGGGTTCTGCTCTGCTGGAGCAGGGGGAAAGGAGACCTCACCTCCTCAGCAGCATGTCTCCAAGTGTCCACATACACACCAAAGCAATCTGGACATACATTTCTCACAAGAAAAGTCTGTATAGCACTGGCAGTATTGTTTTTTGTAGAATAAACCTCATGCTTCAGCCAAATGCAAACTAGCAATCTGTATGCAGTCTGAAGAGTCAGTCTTTGTCCCCCAGATGAGCAGGTTATAAAGTTTTAGCAACGGTAAATGTTTGGCTGATGTTTTAACTCAGCCAATCCACATAAAACAAATAAACAAACCTAAACACCAAAATATTTTGAAGTACTCTTCTCCACAAAACTAGCCATAGAGATAATGGAATACAGCAGCCTGAAAGACAGCCTATTTTATGGCACAGTGCATCCTCTCTCAAACTAATCAGCACATCTTCTCTCAAAGGATACAGGACTGCCTAGCTATCAGGGTGACCTGACTACAGAGTATGTAAAAGAAGGCAGAAAGAAAAAAATGAAGACATATATTCATGAGGTTTGTATGTTGGGGGTTTTTTTGTTTTGTTTTTGTGTTTTTTTGTACAATATTTTTCTACAGAATTTTAAAAAGTATTCACTTTTAAAAAAATTTCTAGAGTAGGTTACTTTTTGTGTGTGAATAAGCCCAGTCAACTCTACTTCTACATGCTGTTTTGTTTCCACTTTATCTGAACAGTACTATGCCTGAGAAACTCCCTGTTTCAGTAAGAGAAGGCTTCTGGCCCACTTGATCACTGTGAGAAACCAGGAAATGAGCAACTGGGCTCAAACCCCAAAAGAAAGTGAAAAGAATAACCCAAGATTTTAACAAACTGTGTTTTTGTGTGGGCTTAGCTCACAATGTGTGTGATGTAAAATGGACCATCTTTTACCCTGCTGTTATTTAGACAGCACTGATGACACTGGGTCACCCCAGGTCTGGCCTGAGACTTGGCATGAGCTCCTTGGTAGCCCTCCAGTCCCAATGCCAAGAGTCTTTTCACTTTGGCTGAGTGCTTGCCCAAATCTTCCTGCAGAAGTCTCCACACAGAGACTGGCTAGAGATGCCCACCCTCACCTCAGTCCCAAAGCTGAGCTGGAGCAACAGCTGAAGAAACTCAATACAGAAATGGGAAATTCCTACAACTGTGTAGTTTTGCAGATGAAATCAATTTGCTTTTAGCCTGGTGGGAGCCTGATGGCAGGTACTGCTGTACCTCTGCACCTTCCCTGGGCCGTTAATCATCTTTGCATCTAAGATGGACTAAGCAATGAATATTCTGGCTTGTTCCTTCATGCCTGATAGATACAGACATTTCCTTTCCTGACCAGGATGCATGCACGGTAATCCCTGTGTCACTGGCTTACACCATTAGGCAGTACCTTATGTATGGAGTATTTTCTTCAAAATGATTGCAGATAGAGGGTGTAAAGGAGTAGCAACTCATGCACCGCTTGCCTTGTAGCCTATGGAACATTCCTTTGCAAGCCCAATGATCACATATGGCATTTCTAATTTCTTCTACAGTGATATAAAAAGCACAAAGACCAGTTTCCCCTGAAGCCATCGAGATTCCAGGTATTACTTCATGAGGCTTTAGCATAAACTCTGTCAGAGTTTTACAGGGGATTCTTTCAGGCTGTAGGAAAACATGAACAAGGGTCATGGACCCTGACCAAGAGCAAGTCTGGTAGTTCAAAATAAATCCCTTTACTCACATAATCTTCTATATGGAAAAAGGTGGGGGAAAGCAGGAAGGAAGGAAAACCTTGTCCCATTGGCTGGTCAGAATAGCTTTCCATATGTTAAAATAAAATATTCATCAAATATAGCTTTTCTGGCATTGGCTCGATCACCAAAGTGAATTTTATTTACATCTTTCTGAGTCCCACTGCAGCCCAGCATGGCTGTGTCTGCCTCAGCTGCAGGCACGTTTCCTCTTCCTGGCTCTGATCCGCATCGCTTCCCTCATTCGAAATGTTAACAGAAGGGACAAAAGAGATGGACTTTCAATCCTTAGCACCAATGTGAACAGCACTACTGACAGTGCTCGCCAGATTTTGCCAGCCATAGGTGCCTGATCCAACAGTGCAAAGGGAGCAAAATATTCTGCTGGTCGGGGAGAGTGCGAGGTACCCATCCTGCCGGGGAAGCAGAGTTGTGCCCGCCACCCTCCCACACTAAAACGTGACACCCAGCGTGTCTGCGAGGGTTTAAAAAACCCCTCCGGGCTGGGGAGGGCCGCGGGGGGTTAATGCAGAGCTGGGTTGCCACAACACTGGAGGCATTCAGAGAAGAGGGCTGCGGTTGCTGCATAGGCACATTTGGCCCAGGTTGCCAAAGAGGCTGTGTGTGTTACTGCAGAGGAGTACACTGCCTGCCACTGTTGGGCTATTAGTATGGAAATGAGGCATGTGTGTGACAGGTGGCCTTACAACCAACACAATTAACTTTCTCCATTAGCTGACGCACTGACAAAACAGATGCAGCATCAATAAGCACCAAAAAACCCACAAACACTGAATAGGAATGACACGTTGCACACCCCTATTATTTATAAGGAGGAACAGCATAATTTCTTTGGGATGCAGTGGCGAGTAGGAAGTGGTTGGGTTTTTTTCTCCCCTGATTATGATGCTTGTTTGCTTTCCTAAAATTATCATTTTAATCTTGAACTTTATAGAGGCATTGCTGCGAACTTTAAAGCTCTCTCAGCGATGCACAGCAGTCTCAGGAAGGTTCGTCACAGCTGTGGTGTAGGAAGAACACAGATCCTTTGATAGGAAATAATTCCAAGTTGCAGAAGTCATCTGACCAGGTTCTGAGCTATAGAGAATTACCTCTCAGCCATCCAGTACAGCACATTTTAGTTGCCTCTGACAACACTGGTAAGGACAGTTAAGGCAGAGCAGCTGGTCATATCCCTAACATGAGTTAAAGGGCTCGTGGCTCAGCTGAAAACATGGGGTTGGGAAAGAACACTTGGCATATTAGATTGCAGCAGGGGACAATGTCATGTTGGCTTCAAAGAAAATCAGCTTAGATGTTGGTTGTTCATATGAAGTAAATGGAAATAGGGGCTAGTTGGTTTTGGTTTTAGATGTCCTGGTTTGTCTGTTGGTTTGTTCTTTTTTTTTTCAGTCAGGCATCTCCTCCTGACAATGTGTATGAACCATACTGGGGATTTAAATAAGAGCACAACTTGAACTGTCTGAAATGCAGAACCGTAATGTAATAATGAAAATTTGCATAACAGCCTCCTTATGTCAGCTGGTACTGCGTGAAATATTTAGAGATGCACTGAGTATCCTTGGCACATCTAAATTCTCATTGGCCTTTGGCTCCACTGGTCTACACCAGAGTTTTCCCAGGTTAGAGTCACTAAAGATCTCATCCTGTATTATCCCAATATGAAAATGTCCTGGAACACAGCATCAGCTGTCAGGTTGCTCTGGCAGCATCCTAATTCATGACATATGAATGGCCTCCAATTAGGAGGATGTTTGAGGAGACAAAGCACTCAGTCTATAAACCAGTCCAGTACTGCCCTGATTAGAACCCACTGACCATCTTTCACTGGCCTACAAAGTGATGGGTGGGAGCCAACACCACATCACAGACAAAGAACTGCTGTCCTGACTGTGGAGATCAGCGCTGGACTGTCTGCAAGCGGCAAGATGCACTGCATCAAGCTGGTCGACTTCCATGATGATGGACTGCTTTCTGTCCATCCCTCTGCCTTGCGCTGTTTTCAAATGCACAGAGAATTCTGACTACATTTTACAGCTGCAGATTTGGAGCCAGGCTCTTCTCAGTGGTGCTGACCAATAGAACAAGAGGCAATGGGCAGAAACTGATGCACAGGAAGTTCCACCTTAACATGAGGAAGAACTACTTTACCGTGTGGGTAACTATGCACTGGGGCAGATTGTCCAGAGAGATTGTTGAGTTTTCTTCACTGGAGGTATTTAAGAGCTATCTGGACGCAATTCTGATCCTGCCTGAGCAGGGAGGTTGGACCAGATGATCCACTCTAGTCTCTTTCAACCTTACTCTGCAACAAGAGAATTTCTTGTGATCAATCTAGTGGCAGCAAGGCCTGCAGCAGGCTGGCCGTGGTGGAAGGCATAGAATCTTATGTAGAAAGTAGTAGCTCTGTCTCCATAATGATTACATGAGCTATTAATTTTATTATTTGTGTGGCGCCTTGGGATACATGTCATGAAAGACCCTGCTATTAAAGCATACTTTAATTGATTGAATTATGGGACATCCAAAGCATAAAACCCCTGCTAATCTAATTAGATGCCCTTGCTTATGCATTTTCTTCTCCCTTCACTGTAAAGTCAGTTTCCAGCTCTGGTGTGCAGGTGTCTGCACTGTCAAGCTTCACTCTAAGGACTTTGCTCCGTAATCCAGGCCACATAAAACTGGGTGGACTTTCCCATCCCATTCATCTACCTGACCACCTAATGGCTTTCAACATGTAGGAGTTGATGAGGTGGCTGGAGTGAAGCTGTCTCCAGGGAGGGGGATGTGGAATGGTGTGAAGGTGGGTTGCTCTGAATGGGACATTCCCATTTCACTGCCTATCTGTGACCAACGAATGCAACTAAGGTGATTGACAGACAGACAGACTCTTGACTCAGGTCAGGGGGCCTCTTCCATTTTGGTTGTGATTTGGACTGAGTTATGGATAACAACACAACTGAAGTTTCCTGTTTGCCCCGTTCCTACTTGGTGAGGACTCTCTGAAAGGTTCATGGAGCGTAGTTTCATCTCCTTGCCAGTTTTATAGCTATGATTTATTTGTGTATGATTTATCTGAGGCTATGAGCAAGTTTTTAAAAGGAAAGGAGGATTTTTAGAAAGTATGACAAAACAAAGAAGGGTATTTTTTTCTGGTGTTAGTTATATCCATTTGGCAATGCAAATAAATAACCACTTTTTCACATACACATGTGGAAACATGCATTTCAGTAGATGTTCTTAGAGAAGCAAAGAAGTGACCAGACTGTTCAGCATCCACTCAAAAATAATGGTTGCTATATTTGTTCAATATGAATTTTCCTCAATAGTTTTTACTTGCCATACTTCATCCTAAAGATGCCCTCTTCTCTGATTTCAAAAATGTCAGAGACATTTATTGAACAACTGTCAAGCCAAGTCAGAAGGAAGTTTTTGGATGCAGGTGGGTTTGTATGTGACTGTAGTTTTCCGCTTCCACACTTATTTATATATCTAAAATGGTTCTTTTCCATTTTAAAGTATTAGGTCAGATTTTTTTTTTTGGCATCAAAACTAGAATGCAAATGTATTCTGGCTATTCACACAATTACACAATAAGAGACAGGAGCTCTTAGCGTGAACTTAGTCATTCTTATTAAATCTTCCTCTGTGTTTTTGACCAGGAAAGCAGCTGGTTATTCAAAATAAGACTATTTTCTCACAGGTATTTTAAAATGTCAAAAATTTTTTTAAAGCTTCTCTGTTTCTTAGAGCCCTTATTTAACCTGGTGAACTGCCTGCCTGGATATAGCGCTGAGTTTTTACCTGGATAATATTTAATCATAATAAAAGGCATTTTCAGGACATCTCTTCAGATGTGGCTTGCTAGCATGACAAGATGAGGCAGAGGAACCTTGGAAAACTCTCTACATCCTAATTTGTTTGCTTTTGTTACAAACTGACTCCAAGAAAACAGTCATTATGAGGGGGCAGGAAGATTTCTTTTCTTCCTTCAACATTTCCTTAGTGTTGTCTGTGCGATTTTTTTTCCTTCAATACTAAGAAGCAGAAGAGGCAACAGAATCCTAGACTTCAAGAAGCAAATGCTTTTCAGATCCCTCTGAGAACTATAATATCTCTTGAAAACATCATCAGAGAGGTGCTGCCCTAAAGATTCCCTTCAGTAGATGGACAAGGGGGTGGCAGATTGACATAGGCCTACAGGAGACAGTGGACCTTCTGGAGAAGCAGTTGGCAACCAGACAGGATGCCTAAAGCCTCTTAAATGGATTAGATGCATGTGTGTAGGCAATAGCCTTGCATCTTTTAGTCACAGCAAGAGTCATGAGACTGTGAGAACCAGGGCTACAAATCCTGAGCTTAACCTATTAATACTAAATGCAGACTCAGTCTTTGACAATAGACAGTAAAACAATGGAGTTGAATCACAGCCATCGTGAAGACAATCTTTAAGACAAAAGCTCAAGACATTTTTTTCCAATTTAAGGAGAGATGGATTGGAATAAACAATAGATGAATATTATCTCTTAATACTTGCCACAGGAAAATATCTTCAAAAGAAACTTCAATTGTATTTAGCTATGGAACTGCTTGCTACAGGATGGTGTGTGTACCAGGATTTTACTCGAGCTCAGAAACCAGCTGGAAAAATCCATGGAAGAAGAAACCATCAAAGGCTATAATACCATTATACTAGGAAGCACAAGCAAGTCGCTTTTGTTCAAAATCTCTTACAGCAGCACAGAACTGTGCACCAAAGAAAGTATTGCATTTCTGCTCTTTTATCCTTTTCTATGCATCAGCTCTTGGTGACTCTTGAAGTTGTATTCTGACACAGGTGAATCTGGGGTCTCACCCAGGATGCCCATAATTATGACTTTGGGCTGCCTTTCTCAATGCTTGGATCACATTGGATCACATTGTGCATGCAATGTTTGAGGGTTATTTCTAAATACAGCATTCCTTTGAACAAAGAAATGAAAAAGGGGATCTGTGATGCAATTCATTTACAAATGTGCAGCACTGTTATATCTCTCAAAGACCTCTGTTAAGGACATCATTATGCATGGAGGTTGTCTTGAAGCTGCATTTATTTCAATCTCAATTAATTTAAGCTACATTAAGTTATAATAATCGATCATTTGCAGCTCTAGAATCAGAAAGTTTTTGGCTGATGCAGCCGTTACCTTCAATTATGATTCCTTCTTTGGAAATGATTGTAGGAAGAAAAAGCCAGCATACCTGTTCCTTTTCCATTATAAGCTTATATAATCTTACATATATATACATATACATATATATGTAATGAGAAAATTATATATTAAAATATTATAATTATATAATATTATATATATAATTATATATATATATTTAAAATATTACATATATACATATGTATATGTATATGTATATATGCACATATGACCAGTTTATATATTTAATGTTTTAACTATTATATATATAATATTAAATTATAAATTTATAAGTTTATAAAATGATAAGATTACAAAAGAATCCTACTGAAATCCTTTCAGGCATGGCAGTACAGAATTTGGACAGAAGAGGATGGGCAAGATCCATCTGATGGTAGGAAGGGATACTGGTGGAATTGTTTCTTTCTTGAAAGATCTTTTGTAGAAAAGTTCAAAATCTGAAAAATTGCCATGCCTGAGCTGGCAAACTGACTGCAAGCCTAATGTAAAGCCTGTTGGGGTCAGCTGAAGCTTGAGGTGGCACAGCTTTGTGAAGGGTACTTGCCAGTCTGGGACAAAAACTGCTCCAAGCCATTTTCTATCATGAACATGAGGGAAGGGTTTTGTTCACGTTGCAGCCTCCACTTCCTCCTCTCTCAGTATTTACATCTGCTCTGAGACTGTGGGACAGTGTCTTGGATTCACTGTGTCTATGGCTGAGCTATAAAACACATATCTGTGCACTCAGGGTATCCAAGGCTTTCTTTCCTGTCATGTGAAATAAAAGGCCTGCCTAAAGGCAGAAAGCCAGGGGAAGCAAATGGAACTAATGGGAAAGGTGCATCAGTGTGACCTAACTCCACTGGTTTAACAAGGCTAAAAATGCATGACTCAATTACACAAGAGTTAGCTAACGAGGAATGGGGAAGATGTTACAGTTTAAAACAAATGGCTACTAAATGAATTGGGTGCTGCCTTTCAAATCTTTGCAATTCAACAAAAACCTGGCAAGACATTTTCTTCACAGGATATGAATCATCCGAAATAAAAAAAGCAACACTAGGGCCACCTACATTCAGAGTTTGTACAGTATGACCTTAAGGCCCAACATCTACCAGAAGTTGAGTAGCAAAAGGCCAAGCTCCAAAGAATAAAAGGGCTTACATCAGTATTAAATAATTCTTTCTTAGAGATGCAAATTTCTAATTAGTTACTGTGGAAACTGTAGAGGCCTGGAAGTAAGCCCTGCACAATGAGAATGAGAGTTTACTTTTTTGATTTACTGCAGGGCTGCAGTAGTTGAGGGAGGGCTGAGAGGGGGAAATAAATTCATTGCTTTTAACATGACAACAGAATAAAGTGCAACAGAAGAAGTGACTTTGTTTTGTGCCCTGCTGCTGCTGCAACAGATCCCTGAGGAGCTTTATGCAACATAGGCTCACTTAAAACATCTCTCAAGGCATTGTAAAATGCTTTGTTTACAAATAAGTGACTTTCTCAACACCCTCACTTGTTACATCTCTGAAAAAGCCTTGGGAGGAGGTTTTTCAAAGCCAGCAGGAGATGGGGGTGCCTTCTGTTGGTTAGGTGACCAAACTGAGGTACCCAAATTTCAAAGTCTACCACTACTGAAAATCAGAGTGCCCTAACCCGACCTAGGCTGAGCACCAAAAACTTATTTTTGGAAACACCTTTATGATTCTGAATGCGGAGTAGAAATAATTGGCCATGTAGTTCTTCGCCTTCTTTACTTTTAAATTTGATTGTAACAATTTGGGACACATAATATTTCTTTTTGGCTCTACCTGTCTGAGCCTTTCATCGGCATCAGGTGATTTGTCTTCTGCCCAGGGAGATGTCATGATGAAGTTTGCTAAAGCACCAGTCTGCTTCATAGGTGGACCACAGCCAAAACAAAGGATTGGTGCATTGCTGCTTGTTAGTAACTGCAGAAGTAGCTAGCTTGGTGTGATTCAGCAAAGGCAGGAATATTAGCTCGGCCAGGATAGGGAAAGCATCGTTCCTCTTTACAGGTCACAGAATTAGTTTCATTTGAGCCATGCTTGTTTCACCTCTATGGACCAGGCTTGTTTTAGCTCTATTTCCATATTGATAAGCCCCAGATATTTCTGAAGCAAGGAATGACTGATGCTAAAATAATAGGAAGCTGCCATTTTTTTTCTTCAATTTTTTTTTCTGAAAATGCAGCTAAAAGCTTACAGATAGCACAGAGAAGGAAAATCAGAAAATTAATAGTTGCAACACACTTACCATAGGAAACTAAGAAAAGCTGGAAATACTTTAAACCGTTATATAATCTCTATGAGCATGATTCCAGGTCAGCATCAGTGCAGAATTTCAGGGTGCGCAGCCTGAGCTGCTGTTGCTTAACACTCTGTCTTTAAGTCCATGTCAGAGGCTGGAGTTTATTATGTTCAGTCAGCCTTAGCATCCTTAACTTTTCTAGGTAATGCAGAAGCTGAGGTTACCCAGGTGTGCCTTTAGTATTTAGACTAAGGGATTGAGGTGGGCATCATCTTTTCTTGTCCCGTTATCACCTCACACCCATATTTGATCCTGGATCAACTTTTAGCAGTGACCTTAGCTGTCCGAGCCCTTCCCTGAACTGTATTATTAGCTATTC
>VXBC01002692.1:102166-128941 GCA_013399945.1 Ploceus nigricollis | reverse complement strand
CAGGGAGATGTCATGATGAAGTTTGCTAAAGCACCAGTCTGCTTCATAGGTGGACCACAGCCAAAACAAAGGATTGGTGCATTGCTGCTTGTTAGTAACTGCAGAAGTAGCTAGCTTGGTGTGATTCAGCAAAGGCAGGAATATTAGGTCGGCCAGGATAGGGAAAGCATCGTTCCTCTTTACAGGTCACAGAATTAGTTTCATTTGAGCCATGCTTGTTTCACCTCTATGGACCAGGCTTGTTTTAGCTCTATTTCCATATTGATAAGCCCCAGATATTTCTGAAGCAAGGAATGACTGATGCTAAAATAATAGGAAGCTGCCATTTTTTTTCTTCAATTTTTTTTTCTGAAAATGCAGCTAAAAGCTTACAGATAGCACAGAGAAGGAAAATCAGAAAATTAATAGTTGCAACACACTTACCATAGGAAACTAAGAAAAGCTGGAAATACTTTAAACCGTTATATAATCTCTATGAGCATGATTCCAGGTCAGCATCAGTGCAGAATTTCAGGGTGCGCAGCCTGAGCTGCTGTTGCTTAACACTCTGTCTTTAAGTCCATGTCAGAGGCTGGAGTTTATTATGTTCAGTCAGCCTTAGCATCCTTAACTTTTCTAGGTAATGCAGAAGCTGAGGTTACCCAGGTGTGCCTTTAGTATTTAGACTAAGGGATTGAGGTGGGCATCATCTTTTCTTGTCCCGTTATCACCTCACACCCATATTTGATCCTGGATCAACTTTTAGCAGTGACCTTAGCTGTCCGAGCCCTTCCCTGAACTGTATTATTAGCTATTCACAGTAGGCCACAGAGGCCACTCTTCTGCACATCTGAGTTACCTGTAACTCCGATGAACGTCTCTGAACAGTTCTTTTTAATGCTTCCTGCAGGTCGCTCCTCCCAGCAGTTTGGTCATTACCCTGCCATCCTTTGGCCAGCCTTCTGTAATGACTTGTTTTCATCTGATTCTCACTGCTTCTCAGAGCTGCACCCAGAATTATCTGTCAATCCCTTTGGATTGCTGCCAGGGAAGAAGTGTTTTTATAGCACTTGTTTTCTTTGCTGCTTCTGTACAAAAGTGCTTTTTTAAGTATTTTCCTACTTTCTTTTGCAGGGGGTTGAATTTTCTCTTTAGCAAAGTACTGAGCCAGTCACACAGCCTCTTCTGAAGCTAGCTAAACAAGCAAGGATCGCCATTTGAGTTCCTCCAAAAGTGCAAATCTGTCTTTGAGAAATTTCCAGTCGTTACAAAAGTTGAGAAGTCTGCAAAGAAACAGATTTGGTTTTCCTGCACACTTGAAACTCCTCCAGAGCTTTGAAGAGCTGGCACCATCTGAAGTGTGCTGACAATTCCTGCACCAATATTCACAGAGAACAATCTCATCAAACCTCCTCACAGATGATAAGCCATAAAGTTCTTATCTTCATATAGAAATCTGTGATGACTTTCTCCAGGCTGCTGCCCTTTACATAAGCATGTGGCTCAGTAGTAGTAGTAGTAATCAGTAGTAATCAAGCCTCATAACAGTAGTGCTTTTGCCTTTTCTCCTGAACTAAAAATAAAAGAGGATTCATAGCTGAACAGTTGGTGCACAAATAGCCTCAAGGACACCTCAGAAATCATGTTATTCACCAATTTTTATCTTTGATATAAGAATTAATATATACAGTTTGAAATACATTTGCATTTCAAATGCTACAGAAAGTGTAAAACTCTCACCATTAGTTCTATACTAGAAATAACTTGTAAGGAATTGATTTAAAGTAGTCCATAATTATATTTTTCATCCTATTCTGCTGATTCAGCTTCATTGGTATTTTTCCAGAGATTGTTCAGAGTTCAGAATTCAAATTGAAAAAAATTGCTGATGGTATGAAAGTTTCTGACTAGCTGATGTCCTGCTTCATCCAAAGTCACAGCTCCCAAAGTGTTCGGATACTCAGCAGCTTGTTTGGATGACTGGCTGGGAGCCAGAAAGACTTTCTATCTTTAGCTTTCATCTTCTTCTGGCTTCTTTCACAGTCCAGAATGTCAAGATTCATGGTACCAGGGTGTCCGTCAGATGCATTTCCTAGGAGCTGAGATTTGATTCCCTTTTGTTTCCTATTGGAACAAAACCTAGATATGAAACTCCCCATGAAATGAGATTACTTTTCTCTGACAAGTTCTGCTCCAAAAAACCCGACAATATAGTTTTCCAAGGCTTATGGGAACTTTGGGAAATAAATCTTTTAATTCTTCCTAGACTGATGTGAGAAATAGTTTATTGAATCATTTCTACTGAGAAATTAAAGGGAAGGAGAAGAAAGGAGCGAGGACATAGTATAACCAAAACTCCAGGGTCATGGCCTGACAAATTAAAATTTAGTCTGCTTTCTAAAAATGGGCTGGAAATGTTTTATTTGAAACAGTCTTAGAACATTACTGTTCCCGCATACTTGGGGAGGTGGGGGTGGAGTCTATACAAGAAGAGAGGATCATTCCTCTCACAATGCTAATGGCTTTACTAGGACTGTAGAGAGTGATTACGAATAAAACAACATTTCAATCCATTTTCCTAAGGAGCCTTCACTTAAAGAACAGAAAAAAATTAAACCAAGACAGTAAAACCCCAAGAAAACAAAGGAGGGGAACTGCCAGCCTGTGAAGTCCTAATGCTCATTATATCTGGTGCATGTTTAGCTTGTTGGGAGGGTTTGGGAAGGAAAGTAATTTAAGCAAACCAACCTGGGCCATCTTTTCATTCTTTGTTATTCACTGCTGTTGTTACCTTTAGAAATCTACCAGCAGGGCTGGTTGTGTCCTGTTTTAGTGCCCTTCGTAAAGCATTCCCTTTTCACCAGCTCCGATGGCCCCATTGGAGTGGCCATGACAATGGATGTTCATTTTACCGCTATAAAAGGGTTTAATGATTAAAAGGCCGCACCATTGCACTCAGCCACAAAACTCATTCTTCCACTTCTGTGGAGCCCTTTGATTCAAAATGTTCTTTTGACAGGATCAAGAGTGGTTTTCATTCTGTTGGGCAGCAGAAACATCTGCATTTTTTATCCTCTGCCTCCTCCTCAGTGCACATAGTTAATGTGTAATTAATGAAACATCCCTTCTCGGAGTGGCACACAATCAGGGTAGGTCTCCCACCAACCTCGCTCCAGCTCCAGTAAAGCAGGTTTGCTTTTATATCCTTGTACTCTCATTCAACAGTAGTAATAAACCCAGTTCCAGGCTTATCTAGCCAGCTTACATCTTAATCTTTCTTTTTCCTCCCCCTCTCTCTCTCTTTCTGTCTCCTCAGGGAAAAGGGATGAAAAAAAAAAAGAACTTCTCTTTCTTTTGGGTTATCCGAGCACATTGGGAGGGGGGAACCAAACACACCGCAACATTCAAAGCAAAATAGGGAGAACAAGGGGTCTAGGGAAAAAGTCCCCTCCTCCCTCCTTTCCCTGGAAGAAAAAATAAAGACCTTGGTAAGTAGTCAAGCAAGCTGAAAAGGCAGTTACACAGGAAGGATTTCTAAGCCCTCTAGGGTAGGGCCTTCAAGCATAGGGAAGTTCTGGCTCTCATTAGTGCAACACATCTGAAATCTAACATGTAACGTGTCAGAAAACTGCTACATCCTCCTACACAGGAGTAGCCTCTTCATTTGCTCTTCCATTTGCAGAACTTGGAAGGCCAGAAGTGTGCTTGAGAAATATAACATTAATGCCCAAGTACTGTCAAATCTAAGGCTACATATTGCCCAGCAACCGATGAATGTTTCACAATTGTATTTACTTATATAAGCTACATATTAATTTGCTTAATCTTTGTTGAGTGTACCATGAATGACTTTGTAGAACAATGGAGAAATATACTTCTAGCATTTGTTCAATTCTAATAACACCTCAGCAACACTGGATGGGTTCTAAGTGATCAAAATGGACTCAGATGGATTATGGTCCACCAGCAGCTTTCAGGTTAGTTCTCAGAGACACATTTATGCAGCAGGTCTAGAGATTATTGCACTGCGAGCAAGTTGCCATAAAGAGCTTTCCTATAGAAAAACACAACAAGGCAAAGACAAGTAACAGACCAAAAGGAGAAATATGTGGTTCCATGTTAATCCTACCTGCAACAATTTAAAGTGTTTGTGACATTCAGGAGATATAAACCACATGTGGAAGCAAACCCATCACTTTTAAGCTTTCTTGGCTGTGGAGCTGTCACCCTTAATGTCCTGTGTCTGGCCTCCTGTGGTTCTCAAAGAGGAAGTGGTCCCAAAGATCTCATTTTGAGCTAAAGGCTCAGCTGCAAATGTAGCAGGGAGAGAGAAGTATCAAAGAAAATTTGCTTACTAAGAAATTCACTTCTGAATGATGTCTGTATCAAGCCAATCTACTTAAAAACTCAGGCCAAAATCAGAAAGTAGATTTGCCTGGAAGAAAAAGTTCAGAGGAAAATAGCAGTATTCCCTCATCTCTTGATGCTCTTGCGAAGCTGGGCTTCCTCCTGTCCAAGGATTTTTCCCACCCAGAGGATGGAAGCCACAGATGTAAGCCATTATTTCTATTGAATGGAAACATACTTTTGCTTCACAGTTTTTAGGACCATGTCCTAGTTGTCCAACTCCACTCTCAACTGGAAATTGTCTCCACTATTCATGTATATGTAAATGAGGAAAATTCAGAGATAAAAATGAGAGCACACTGAAGATGTTTTGCCCCCCTTCTGAATTAGTCTGATTGGAAGCTTTCTACTTCTTGCATGTAAGGATGAAAGCAGATTTCTCCCCAGAAGCCTGCATGTGATTCCTTTCATTGTCCTGGTTTCAAAGAGCTGAAACTGAGTGCATAAAGCATACCCACTTTTGTACACTACACTTCATCTGAAAATTTATTAGTGTTCCAATAAAATAAGATTAATATAGGAAACAGTTGCAAATATATAATGCTGTAAATATTGTCTCTTTTCTTTGGAACCATAGCTAGAAGGAAGACCTGCCTATGAATTCAAGGACCTGATAAAAATTTGGTACAAAAATACCCATCCTGGGTGATACACAACAGATGCGGATCTTGTGCCAGTCCAGTTTTGAGCCTCCCCCAAGAGATCAGCAAACTTACTCTGTTCCATCCCTGTGCACATATACAGCAAAAATCTGTTTTCAGTCTGACACTTTAATACGGACTCTGTCACAGTCAGATGGTATTTGTCCTACAAATAGGAAGAATGAAGATTTAAAGCAGGGCAAGCGTAACAAGCATCTTGCAACACAACACTTTGGGCCAAATTCCACATGCACAGCTCCCACTGAGATCCAAATATGGGCAACATTTGTTTCCAGATTGAGCACAGAATGTGTCTCTATTGTTATTGAAATGAAAAAGGGCATGAGCTTTTGAACATTTTTCCATTGGTCAGACTTGCCAGCTCAACCTATGTCCAGTGATCAGAAATAATTTCTCTAAACCACTTATTTTCTGTTTTCACAATGGTACCTGCTGAAACATAAGTCATTGGAGATAGCAGATGAACAAAAATAGACAAATTTTCTGTGGGTAAACTTTGTTGAAGAATGTTGCCTGCAGCCATGCTTAAATAAATGGCTTCTTACTTCTTGTAAAAGAAGTGTGTCCTTCTCATCACATGCTACAAGAAGGCTGGTGTACTGGGAGGGCCTGGAACAATTGCAACAGTCACTGAGCTGCACTGCGGTACATTTGAATTCTGGCCAGAATCTGGGAAGTTCACGTTAGCTTGCCAGACCATTCAGAGAAAATGGGCTTCAAAGAGAACTTTTTACCCTTGATTCCAAAGTGTAAGTAAGTATGGAAAGAGTATAATGTTTGCTGTTGGGATTAGCCCCCTACCGCGTCAGCCACATATGAGTGCGCTGAAAATTGGCGGCGTGTAGGGGGAAGCCTCTCAGCTCGCTGCATCTGAGCTGAACCCAGGGTAGATTTCCAAGACCAAAGCAGAAGGTGTGTGAGCCTCATTATCATCTCCTAGCACAGAAAAGAAACAAAGCAGAAATCATACTGAAAGGAATGGAAACCAAAGGCCATGTAGGATGGGAAAACATTCCCTATTTTAAGTAGTATAAGAAAACCTTTGGTAGTATTGAGGGACTGCTTAAAAGGAGTTGTTGCACAGCAACATGCAAAGCAATGAGTTAGAATTTGTGTTGTAAAGAAAATGATAGTTCTAATTAAAATTATTTTAGAGGATTTTTTCTGTTCCATGAAGACATAATAGGATAAATATTCTCCTTTATCAGATGGTCAGCACTCTCCTCAGTTTAGAAATAACGGGTGTCATGCTGCACCAGTTTTTGCTCATGCAGACTACTCAAGTGTAACACAAATCAAAGAGTCACTCTACCCAGAAAGATCTCAAGGTTTTTCCTTGATTTCTAGCTTGTCTCTTATGTCCCTTCCTTGACCCAGGAGTTTCTACAGGAGCATTTTGTAGCTCCAACTCTTAAGAACCAATTTTGACTTCTCAGTGTATCTGCCACAGAGAAAGTTCTATCTGCACTCTTATTCCTATTAAGGAATAAGATGCTTACCCTTGGCATCGTTACACTGCTGGCTTGGTGATTTCCCTCACCGTGCTATTCATAGCCCCACAGTGAGAGGTCTAAATGCTTCAGGCCGGGCCTGGGGAAGAGTTATGCACCACAGACCAAGCTGAACAACAAGCCAGCATGCTGAACAGGAATGTGCCTGAGGTGGCTTTGCCGCAATGCTGAGAGAGGCTGAACTAGGCACCTCGCACCCTCCCCCATGCTCACAGACACATATTTCAGATGCCAAGTTTCACACCCAGAGCCATGAAATGAAAACCAATTTCCCTGAAGAAGTGAGGATGGCCAAGAGAAACACTACCTAGACCCATTAACAGAAATGACAGGGAGCTGAACACTGGGCAGCAAATGGGAGCAGCAGAAAAGGAGAGGGAAGTGTGAGTGCTGTCCTGCCTCCCTTTGCCAGTACTGGGAAAGGAAGCATCCAATGCAGTGCAATAAGAGAGGAGGACATAAGCTAGTTATAAGAAAGGAAATTGTTCTGAGGATTGATTTCAGTATATGTGGATTCAGTACCACAGACTGAACTTCTTATTTTTTATTCTGAGCTTCCAATTGACATGAATAACAACCTCCAAATGAAACTTTGTCAAAAGGGTAGAAACTGTTGGGCCATGTCAGTTGACTACAAATGAAAGCATCTTAACATTGCCACCTCACCTATGAGTATTCGAAAAATTGTTTTCTAAACACTCTGTTTAAATATGAATCTAAGTAACGCTTCGTTTGCAGATTAAGTGACAGCTATCTTCCCAAACCTCATGCTGGGTGCCTGGGTGATGCCACTTTGGATAAAAGCAGATGTTGAAAAATTCATTTAGAAATATTGAGAGTTATTAAGAACAGAATTTTCTCTGGGTGGGACAAAAGGCGAAGGAAACTATGTCTTGAATCAGTAAACTGAGACTGCGATACATATTGTGGCAGTGCTGTTTAAACCACCTCTCATTGTCCTCCTCGCTTCCTTTATACCTCTACTTCCATTCCCATCTGTCCCCTCCTGTGTTAGCACAAAGAGTTTTATAGCACTGTGGTAAATGAAGACATTAACTAATCTGATTGGAAAATAATCCAGAAAAAATATAACACTGTTTTATTCTCACCCAGATCAGTTCCTTGATATGGTTTGCTGTAGGGGTCATGAGAACAGCTGCAGTAGCATAGAGGAGGATGTGATGCAGGAAAAAGAAGCAAATAAAGCAGAACTGATGCCAAAAAATGGCTCACATAACCACAGCCTGAAGAACTGCATTGTACAAAAACAGACTTAATGAAAAAGTAAAATTGCATATCAGGGACGTGCACCTGTCCTTCTCCACTTACTTGAATGGAGATATTTCTGCCATGTACTTGCAAGATAAATTTGAAATAATAAATATATTTCTAAATCAAGAGGTAGTCATGTTACACAGCACTACTCCTGGCTCCATTGCTTGCCTGAACCTCTCATGGATTCATGGTCATTGTTGGTATTTCTGAGCCTTTATCTGATACCTCCTGCTTTACTGTTCTGGGTCCGGAACTGTGAGCTCTAAAGTATTCCCAGCGTGTTGTCAAATGATCTTTATTTCCATATGACATGGCTTCAATAATGTAAAGCACATGGAATCGATTGCTTAATCCAGCACAGTTGCTTGCTGGATGCAGACAAACTCTTGCCACTGTGACAAACTCTACTAATGCAGGTGGAGCAACCTGGTTTTCTGCAGGGTTTTTTTTTGCAATTACAGACCTTATAGACCCTTCAGGAGTGTCTGCTGTGCAAGGGCAGAAGGAACAGCTATAACTCCAAGGTTATCAACAATTTTAAAAGATAAACCAGGGAAAGAAGGAAATGAATAGAGAATAAACTCTCATTACAAACAGTCCTAGAAACAATGATTTTTAGATACAAGCTTTCCTAACAGGAGTGAGAAGCATAGCTTTCTTCAAACACAGCACTACCCTATCCCACTTGTGCCCAATGTAAGCATGCCCTTGAAATGGATAGAGCTGTAAGGTTCATTTTGCTATCTGAGTTCAAAGGCCTGATTTAGTAGTGCTCCTTTTTTAAAATCTAAATGCCTGTATGCTCATTTACAATGTTGATTGCCTTTTCTTGATGGTTTAGCTTCAGAAACATGCTGTGGAATTTAAATTTGTCCCCCTCCCATGCTAATGTTGTCATTATTTGTGTGTAAACACATTATATGGGATAGCAGAAATGTAAATGAGATTTCGATGTTGAGTTGATTTATAAACAGCCAGTCTCCTAATTTATTGAAGTTGTCTTTGTGTCGTTTGCACATGATTAGCAGCATATAGCATACATAGGGTGCCCTTCTGTAACATGTTCAGAAAGAAGAAATGCAAACTGTATACCATTATAACACCAAATGAAGATCTTATTGAGCTTCAAGATGCTTTGAAACATGTAGTTACTAACTTAACTCTGCCTGTGAACTTGTCCTCATTAACTCCATAATTAGCAAGATCATGTTTGATCTTGGAGTTCATTAGACATTGCAGCTGGAAGATTGTTTCAGTTTTAACACATCAGAATAGACAATTAAAGTGACAATAAAGAATCAATATAACTTTCCTGTTTCTTAGATTTTTTCAAGGTTGCAGTGTGCCTAATTAAACTTGGTTTGAAACAGTGAAAAATTAAAAAGTAATGTGGTCATATTTATTTTGATTTAACAGGCTATTTAAAAGGCTGTCTGAAATGTGCCCTGGGAAATAGTTTCTACCCACGTGATGAGTAAATACTTGGGATGATTTCAGATTCAGCTGCGGACTCAATGGAAGACTTGAGTAGATGTTATGCTCATGTCCCTTCCATTGTCTGTGCCACATGCAAGGCCTCTTCCCTCTTTTTACTTTGTGACTAGACCCAACCTTACAGTTCACATCAGCTGATGCTCCAGTAAAAAGAGACAATTTTTCAGGTCAAGTTATTTGTATGTCTCTGACTTTTCCACAACATAGTCCCAACTGATCAATAAGTTCACTTTCCAGAGCAGCAGCCTAATTCTCCAGTGCATCAGGATATCCTTGTGCAAGACTGTAAAACCGGCCTACTGTTGAGAGTGTCTGCAGCAGAGCCAAGTCTGAATTCACACCATTAAGGGGCTCCTTCCCCCTCTGCTGTCACCACAGGAGACAGACTGGGATCCTCAAACACACAAGTGGTTCTCCAGTTGTTAGCACAGCCTAGAAAGCAGTATAGAGGAATAAAAGAGTGGTCTGTGCTGAGAAACCCTATGTTCAGGTGGACCTGATTCTGTTTCCTGCTTATCTTCAGTGTGGTAAGTAACTGAATTGTAGACATTTCTGTTTTTCTCTTTTCCAATGTCAGAGTGAGGCTCTTAGACTAAACACCAGAAGAACATGTAGGAAACCTCAATGAAATTTTCTATTTAATGAAATGCAGTAGCATTCTAAACAAGATTAACAAGATTCACATCCTCCTTCTTCTTATGTATTTTTACTTCAATTCTTCATCATTCTCATTTAATAAGCACAGTTAACTGAAGACACAAATCATGTCACTGAGGGAGAAATGGATAATGAAGGACCACTGAAGCACTAATCCAACTAATCTTGCCTTTGGCTCTTGACTTTGTGTAGATCCCAACAGTAAATATTAAGTTCCAAATTCACCCAATTTATTTCAGTGGTCTATAGGGTGCCACATCTTTTCATTTTGTTTGCAATCATTTGAAACTAAATTCTTTTAAAAGATATTAATGCTTCATTGCTTTAAATTGAAACAGACTCTAATCATTAGCATTTGGGGCAGATTATAGAAATAGGGTCAGATCCCTTGTTGGTGTGAGTCCATCAAAAAGAGTGACAATGAGAATCCTAGCTTATGTATCCTGGATATAATGCCCTTGATATATGGCAGAATTAGGGGAAAAAACCTGCCAGTGTCCAAAAATTGATTTGCCAAGGTGATGATAGACAAGCAGATAGCAACATCTAGACTTGATATTCTTCACTGTGGCCTTCATTGCAGTGCCTATGCTACAGATTTTGGTTGCAAATGAGGACTAGTCCACTGGCATCAGCCCACTCCCTTGCACAGCGACACAACAGGCTGAGGCTGATCTGGCCACACCTGCACTGTCCTACCTTATGGGTCACCCTCAGGCATGACCCTCGCCAACCAGCATTTGAAGCACTTGTAGAAGGACCTTGTCTTTCAAGATATCTTGTCCTGACATCTGTTGTGTCCCATGTGCCATATTTCCACTGCCCTGTACAACACCAGGTCGCCTTGGCATGATAGAAATTCTGACCTCGCCTGCAGCTTTACCAACTATCACCTCATAACAAACACAGGCCTTTAGTGGGAGCTGCACTGCTCCTTCAGGGTACATCTCAGCTAGATGGGCAGAGTGACTAGATGAAATCTGGGGGGACAAAGAGCATCATAAAAATTTTGTTCGGATGCAATCCTCCTGTGCTCACGTGTCGAGGGCACCTGTTTCTTAGGGGCCCCACTGCGCAGGCTGAGGCTGTGGAGAGCACTGGGTCCTGTTCAAAATGGAACAGAGGGCTCTCAGGGGGAGGCAGTGTCATCCACAGCAGCTGGGGGTCATCATGTCACCACACATGCTGGAGCACGAGTAAGGCCGAAGGCTCTATCAGTCTGCCATGAAATGGCCATCTGGCTACTGCATGGCTGTGGCTTCCAGCCAGCAGGAAGAGTGCCTGCAGACAGCTTCCTCTTGAGGGCACCTCAGCAATATGGACATGGGACACTTGCTGCCTCTGGGCTAAGGGCCTGGAGACAGTCTGGGATCCGTCACAACTCTCAGCACTGATAGAAAAAATGGCACCCTTGCTTTGCTGGTAAAATGCTTGCTGTTCTGAGGGAAACAACACCACAGGCACCCTTGGGCCACGGGGCTCTTTAATACAAATGAAGCTAGCTTCCCTACAGACAAATTGTTTTCCTTCTCTTCCCTGTCTGGGAAGTCTAAAGTAGGAAACAACTGTGCCAGTGTGCCCTGGCTCTGTGGATTGTCTCTGCCCAGAAAGGCTCTACTCTCTCTCCCTGCCAGCCTGCAGGCAGGGCAGCACTGATGGAGTTTGAGGAGCTGGTTGGTGCAACATCAGCAGTGTCCCTTGAATGCCAAGACTAGTTCTCCATGTGAGCAGTGTTTCTGTGGCCAGCAGTGGGGTCACATCCACAGAGCTAGGCTTAGATAAGTTTTATTCTCACCTCATTTTATCCTATGTGTTCTCTGATGCACATGGCAAAACTCTTCCCTGGGCTGTTTCCTGATAATGAAGTGATTTTAGCGCACTGTGGGTTTTGACTTAACATATTTCCAAGAGGCAATCTTATTGCTTTATCCATGCAAAATTAAAGATCTAGCCTCATTTTCTGTCCCTGTGACATTCAGGAGGTTCATGTGCAGAAAAAAAAAAAAAAAAAAAAAGGACTTGCAGTCTGCAGTCCCCAGGCTGATTTTGGGATGGTTTATACTATCTCTAAACAGCAGGTTAATTTCAGTTGACACTTATTTATGAAAGCACAAAGTCTGGTGAGGTAATAAAAAAGTCAACTCCAAGAGAATATATAGCCTTAGATTTTCTTACCTAACATGGTTTTATTTAGAGATTTATTGAGCAAAATAAAGATTTGCCTGGCAAATAATGTTATCAATTGCTCCATATTTTAAAATATTTTGAAAGCGCATACAAAAACCAGATTAATTTCCTTGTACACGATCTACTGTGGGGTATAAACACGTTTTATTCAGTGACTAGCCAAGAAAATGTAAATTAGCTGTCTGACATTTGGGAAATTCGTGTGGCTGAATTATATGACTTGTATATTTGGAAAACCCATAGGGTTTGTTACTATCCAGGTGGATGTTAATTTTAAGTAGCAGCCTGATCAGATGCTGAGGTTTCAGTGTTGAATCGAAGACACAAAACCTTCTGCCATCTCTCTCCTTTTACCTAGGTAAAGTTAGAGGGTTTGTTGCCTGAAATCAGTTTCCAGAGAGGCAGAATGAATAACACATCCTGTCACTTGCAAGCTGACTCTGTCTCTGCTGCCCTGTTACTGTGTGCCACTTCTCACATCCGCGCAGGTTAAGAGGGTCCCCCCCCCGCCCCCAAGACAGACCCAGGGCCGGTGACTGGGTACATGATCCCAGCTCCTCTCCCCATCTTTGTGGCCAGGGAAGGATGGAGTGATAGTGCACCGTTCCCTCCACAAATCTGCCATTCAGCGGGGCGAGGTCGGGAAATAATGAAGTCAGCACATTAGTGCCTTGCCTGCTGAGCTCACACTGCTGAAAGCTGCCGGTGGGTGAATTTCCCAGCGTTTGGAAACTTTGTCTCAGTTCTGCGGGTTTGCTCAAGTGTGCGATGGCTGTTTGCAAAGGGAGCTTTCCCGCTGGGTGGGTTTGCTTTCCTCCTCACGGCTCAGGGAAGGTGAGAGCTCTCCTTCATGTCTCCCCTGCCCCCACTGCTGCCCCTCGCTCACCCCACAAACACAAAGCTCTTCCAGCGGGTTCTCTCCGCTGGGGAGCTTTTCCCTCTCCCAACTCCCACACTGGGACATTTTTCCACATTTCCAGGATTACGGCCACTTTCACTTAGATCTATGTGTGTTGCCTCCACATACAAAGAAGCACTCGGGGACGGGATTAGTAGGATTAGAAGAGATTCACATATGTCCAGTTCAAGCAATTGGTATTCAAAGCTTTACACTTCCAAATGCCACCAAGAGAGAGAAAAGGAGCTGGGAGCTTGCTTTGCATTTCAGCACCTTCCTGCGGGGGACAGGGACCTTTGTCTGGGACGGGGGGGACGCACAAATCCCACTCCCACCCCTCTTAATCCAACACCCCTTAGCCACCAACTCCTTCTCTTCAGTGCCACCGGTGGGGCTCTGCTATAACCCCAATAAGGAGCTACAACTTCGGCGGCTTTCTCCATTCTCTCTTTTAGAGCAGCCCTTCTGTAAACTTTTGGCAAATTCGGCTGGTGTCTGCCAGGCAAACCAGGGTCTTGTCCCGTGCAGTTTGTTACCATACATCTTGTCTGTTGATGTAAGACAAGAAAGCATCACAGGGTTGAGAATATAAAGGCAAAAAAATTCCTAAAAGAGTGCCTTTGTTCATATTAAGTTAAATTCTTCGTGTTAGCGAACCGTTCATGCTAGCAAGGCAAATCCTTAAGATGAAACAACTGTGTTAGGTATTTCTGAAAAAGCAGTGGGAAAATCTACTTTTCCTCATTTCATTTTGGACAGACTGCCTTCCTTGTTGCCTTTAGGTCATGATTTCCTGGTATTACACACATCAGCAAAGGCAGCATTTATGTTGCCTATCTTGAATTTTGGCAATCACTCCAAGTACAAATCATCTTGTTCAAAAATCAAGAGGAAGGCTTTGATATTAGTCAGTGTAACAAACCTCTCTGTAGTACAGTGAGAGATTTTTTAAGCAGAGCAGGTGGAGCCTTATTTAAATACATTCATCAATTAATTAATTAATTCATTCTTTTGTTCAGTCTTTCTGCTCACTTTCTGCTCACTAGGAAAAAAGCTCCTGTGGAATACTATATTGTTTGCTGTGACTTATGAGGGACAGGACCATATACAAACAGATTAAAAATCATGCAAACAGACAAAAAACTTTCTATACCCTGAAAAATGTCCTTTCAGTGATTTTTTAAAAAATTTCCAATAAGTGTGTATTTATTTTACAATTTTCAGCCCAGAAATTAAATTTGAGAGTATATTAAATAGGCTGAAAAAAATTAAAAAGTTGCTAAAATAACAAAGATGATCTCTTAGTTATTTCCACTTACTTTTATCTTTAAAAGGCATGGAGTCTGACTGAATATTAATTGAAGTCAATATATTTAATATGAATTTACTAATATCAGAGTAAGGCAGTACAAAATCCAGTGGGTCTTTTTTCTCATTAGTGAAATGCACCAAGTTTGAGTTGATATTTTGTTAGCTTGCTATTTTTGCAACTCCAAGTCTTATTTCAATAAAAATACATGGGAAAGGATGCCATGAATATCCAGATCAAAGGAACTAAGTATGTGGATTCTAGTGATTTTGGAAAGTCACAAAATTTTTCAGTGTACAAAGGACTCTATAGGACTTCAGATAGATGGAAATCCTTAAAATAATGAAAACCAGGGAGGTTATCAGCTCTGTACATGCTCCCCAAATCTTCAAGGAGTTCTGAATAGTTCACATACACTAATGATGCAAGACTGGGCCTCTGCAATTTAGGAAAAAGGTATTGATATCTGCAAAATCTTGAGGTGCAACATGCTGATTATCCATTATGGGTGCCAGCCAGCTGTGGAGAAGAGGCTCTCTCAGTAACAAAGCTGATAAGAAAACAACTCAAAACACACATACCTATGAACGTAATTTTAAATTGAATTTTATTTTCAGAAATCAGAAAAAAAATTATTTCCTGCTGCATCTGTTATCATCAGTCATGTAGAGCCATAAAATTAAAAAAACATATAATTTCTTGCTTCTTTACCCTTTATAGTTCTGATTTTTGTTGCCTAGTCTTATCTGTCTATCTATCTATCTGCCTACCTATCTATCTATCTATCTATCTATCTATCTATACTATTTACACAGTATTCCCCATAGTGAAGGTTTTACACATCTCAGTGTATCCATATTTTTGGGTCAGTTGTTCTTGCCATACTACAGGCAGTAATTGTTAGCCTGTAAGACTGGATTATGTGTATCATCCCACTCCAGAAATATATTCTTTGTGCCTGGAAGAACCTTAGAACTCTCACCTCCCTGAGTATGCAAAATACCTGAAAGAAAAATCAATGCCAGCTGTTTGTTTTGCTGTGTACAAAGTGGCTGAGAAGAAGCTGTAGCTCCCAAGATCCTGTTCCATCCCATGCTCCCAGTCAGAAGTATTTCTGACAGCCAGGCAGAGTACTAGGGGCACTAACTTCCACCAAGGAATCTCTCATGTCCCGTGTATTTCTTCTCTAAATTAAATTTGCTGGCAGTGTCTGAAAACACTGAGTTCCATATGAAGGTTGTGTTTTCTCAGGGACCCAGCTGAGCACCTCTGCAAGGAAGTGTCTTCCTGACAAAGAGATTATGGCTTCAGGCTAGATCTGGATACATGAAATTGCTGCTATTGGGCACCCACCCTTGCTTTGGGTGCAGAAGAATAACAGGCAAAATTATTACAGAAGTGGTATTAGCAAACTAGAGAAGATGACCTGCATTCCATCCATGGGTCCTTCCCTGAAAACAGTTTTGCTTAGCACTGGCAGTTGGAAAGAAAATGTGAGCTCCCTTAGCTGAGCTTGGTGTCTATGGCTGGCATGAGCTCTTTTAAAATCTCATTATTAACATTTTGCTAATCAATTTCCTTCTTGGGAAACAAATATGAAAGGGCCTGCCCCCAATTAAAGCATTTTTGTTTAAAAACTAAATGATCTCATTGGAGTAATTAAGTGCTTCCTCAAAGTGCTCACTGGTTCTTTATTACAAGGAACAGCACTGGTGATTTGAATTTTAGGGGCCTGACCTCTGAGTCTATTGAAACCAGGAGACATCAGTCAGATTCAGTAAGGTTTGGTTCTGGCCCTGACAGGTCTCATAATAAGCAAACAAACACCACAGTTTGTCAGTGTTTCAATAGTTAATAATTAACCTCTGCCATAAGCTGGTGAGAAAAGATGGTGTTGGTGGACCTTGTCTTCTCTCCCTCTCTCTCTCTTTTAAGAGACAGAGGTGGGACTTTTATGATCCTCAATACTATTGTGTCTGAGCACTTCTAAGCCTGCTCCAAGCTGCCAAGAATTACAGGCTCCAAATGTTATACCCATAGGTTTGTAGGTTTTCCATTCAAATGACACATGCTATGTCCCAGCCCAGGCTGAAGGGAGGACCAAGAGAAGCGTCCGTCTCCTCCAGCACCACAGCCCTGTGCCTGGCTTTAAGCACCCACCACGCATGACTGCCCCTGCAGTGGCACTGTTGCCTGCGGGCTTCTCTGAGATGGGCTGGGGCTGTCACCCCCTTATGTGGGACATGAACATTTCTGATGTGGAGCTCTGCAGAAGCAGTGGGGCAATGACCATTGGGCTACATGCTACCAACACTATCCTTTGCCGTGAGCCTGCTTTCTGACCATCATTCTTCTCTTTTATACTTGTGCTTGATGTTATTTTCCTCGAGTGTATTTTATTTTCCATTTCTGGAATCACATTTACATTAACAGTGCAATTGTCACTGAAAAGGGACTGCCTTCATCTGCAACTTTAAACAAGACAAGAATGGAGAATGATTCACATTGTAAGGGTGGGAAAATGTGATTTAAATGATGCAAAAAACTTATATAGTAAAGTCTCCCCGAATGTTTGAAGTTTCAACAGCTTAGCTGAAAGAAGTATAGCAAGATACTCAGCAGTGATTTATAAAAACAGCCTTATGCCTTAGCCAGGCCAGATTTTACCATCGTTTCTGGTGTTCATTAGCATCTCACTGCACATGTTGTCCCATTGATCCCAATGGAACAAGCCCACACAATAGACTTCTATTCAAGGGTGCTGAAGGCAGTCCATACGCCCATCCCCAAACACTGAGACATGGCAAAGGTTTGTGAATAGACTGCAGATAATTTTTGTTGTGTCTTCTAGAATTTGTACTAGCCTATTATCAACCTGTAAATATTCACTGGAAACATGTATTGTTTAAAATTGAGATACAAAATGAGACAAGGATTTTTTTTCTTTCTCTTTAGTGAGTCTTCCATGCTTTTGAATGTGTAGTGGAAAAATTATTCAATAATTTCTATGACTTTATTTGTTTTCACTATAGCTATGAAAACTAAATTGCATTACGCTTGTTTCTGAGATGGTAAAACATTTCAATCTTTATTGGTTAGAACACCAGTGCTTTCACACTGAGATAACTGTAAATATTTGAGAAGCTTACTTAACTTCAGCACATCTGGGGTTTTTGATGGGGAGGATTTGGGGGGAGCATGAAGGCAGCTCTCCTGTACTCTGTATCCATCTCCCACCCTGTTTACAGCTGATATTTAAACACCCTGTGTGACTTAAACAATAACATAATAATCATCAACTATCTAAAGCAGTGAGAGAGAGAGTTCTTAGAAGTAATTGTGTGAGTTTCAGTATCAAGCATAAGAGATGGAGAAAGTTCACAGTAATAGGAATACAAATAACTGCAAATTACATGGAAGAGCAGAAATAAAAAGAAAACTTGCTCATTTGAGAATGTTAATATTTTAGGTGTAAATATGGGCCAGAACATAAAGGTGAAAATAAACACAGGCCTTTGAGCAGAATTATTATCCTTCAACACTGTGTCAAGCCAGATGTGATTCCAAACAATGTGACAAGTTTTTTTGCCAGGACTGTAAGGTTAGCCCATTCGACATTCCTGAAGTGTCCACCACTGTCCGAGCACTACACATGGGAAATGTGTATCACAGTCCCAGCTCTGTGGCTGTATTTTGGAGATAATGCAAGTTTTACCAACCAGCTAAAATTGAACTATTTAATGGATGCATAATCAATAATACTGGCAAGTTTGTTCTTCTTTTTTTTCCCTGGAATTCCTAAGATGACAAAATATTTCACTGTTGGCTATTACTATGGCATGTCTGATAGCTGAAGAAATTCAAACTGAATTTCTAGAATCTTTTCTCTCTTTGTAGAATGCAGGTTTCAGGTGCAGTCACTACAGGGGGAAAAAAAAGGAATCACATGCAAACTGTTGATTAAGTGTTTTTTATTATTTATGGAAATTAATTTCATACTTTTAGTAGCAAATGTCATAGATTAGAGGATTAACAATTTACACATCTCTAATGAATTAGACTTTGACTTTTTAGATTTTATTACTAAGGTTTTGTGCTGTACTTTTCCCAGAAGTTTTGCAAATCAGTATTTGAATACAGAAAATAAAATGTCATCCTGAATTAACTGCAATGGAATGTCTGTCAGTTATTTCCTTTAAGTTTAAATTATCTCCAGAAGCAGTGCCTGGTATGGACCTAATCCTGCTGTCTTCCACAGAATACTTTGAAGATATCAGTAAGTACTCCAGGTTCATAATTAAAGAATGGGGAGAATTTGTTCTGACCCCTTGTTGCCAAAGAATTTAAAACTACATAGAGAAGAATGGAGAAGAATTTTTCTATAACCAGGCAGAAGAATTTTCTCTCTGGGTCTGTCTGCAGAATTTGACTACAGCAGCCAGCACAGCCTTCTTTTCCCTTCCTAGTCACTGCCCTCATATTGCCCCACTACCAGAAAGCAAATTCATGATAAACACAAGAATTAAAACAGTGTTGCAGCCTATTCACTTTGGTGATGTCAAAGTGACAGATGACAACATGCTATCAATCTGAATTATACCGTCAATCTAAATGAAATCCATTAGTACGTCTTGAGCAAAAGCGGCAAGCAGTTAGGGAATCTCAGCCGTCCTCTCTAAAATAAAATGCATGCTGTTTAGAAACAACCACATTTCAGCTTTAGCACCCAGTGCAGTGCAGCACAACCCCTTTGTAGCCATACTTCTCTCACAGAGAGCCAGCTGAGAGCTTTCTTTTAATGCAGTGATCTTGGCTTCTTCAATTGTATCAACAACTACTTGTACTGCTAACTGTTGTAACTACTTTTATACTGAAAGCACGGTTGTCAAATGTCAAAATTAAATCAAAACCAAGCAGAGATAGCGAAAACTAATAGCAATAAACAATAAAAACAAATAGGCTTCTAATAAACCCAAAAGAAAAATACATAACACTGGTGTAAGCAGTTTTCATGTCATTAATTAGATTCTATGTTGCCGGCCAGATCAATAAAGTCAAGGGGAGACAAGATTTAATATTCTGTCATAGAGACACTGTGCAAGAGCAAAGTACATGAAATTTCTATACCAAACTCTACGATAATTCAAAATCGGACACTGCCTTAAAGTGCACCCATTAACTAAAATCCAGTATTTGAAAACGCACGATTTCAATTCGGAGTAGCCTCTAAACCCAAAATCGTCCCCATGAGCCGCTGCCGGGTACATAGCGGGTTGAGTCCCCCACGGTCCGGCTCGGTGCCGGCTCTGTGCGGGACGGGACGCTCCTGCACCTGATACTCTGAGTCTCCCCGAGCAGTTTGTCTTTCCAGAAAAAAAATGTTTCCCTTCCTCACCAAATCTCTGTGCCTTTATCAAAATAGAAATTAAAAGTTGGGATAGAGCACGTTAATTTGATATAGCCACGACCTAGCCGTATTTTTCACCCTCTCCGGCTCCCCGAATAGTGAAACATTTGGTTTTCTGACTCCTGGGGGTTAATTTCGTTGCTGTGCCGTCGGGGGCAGTTTCGCTGTTGACTGAACCGCGACTTCTCCGCAGCCCTATCCCGAATGTCCCTGGCCGGTGGATGGCGGGCATTTGTCCGGCGTGGAGCGACAGTGGCGAGAGCAGCCAGCGCGGCCCGAGGCAGCGCGGACCCCCGCCCGCCGCCGGGACNCTCACAGAGAGCCAGCTGAGAGCTTTCTTTTAATGCAGTGATCTTGGCTTCTTCAATTGTATCAACAACTACTTGTACTGCTAACTGTTGTAACTACTTTTATACTGAAAGCACGGTTGTCAAATGTCAAAATTAAATCAAAACCAAGCAGACATAGCGAAAACTAATAGCAATAAACAATAAAAACGAATAGGCTTCTAATAAACCCAAAAGAAAAATACATAACACTGGTGTAAGCAGTTTTCATGTCATTAATTAGATTCTATGTTGCCGGCCAGATCAATAAAGTCAAGGGGAGACAAGATTTAATATTCTGTCATAGAGACACTGTGCAAGAGCTAAGTACATGAAATTTCTACGATAATTCAAAATCGGACACTGCCTTAAAGTGCACCCATTAACTAAAATCCAGTATTTGAAAACGCACGATTTCAATTCGGAGTAGCCTCTAAACCCAAAATCGTCCCCATGAGCCGCTGCCGGGTACATAGCGGGTTGAGTCCCCCACGGTCCGGCTCGGTGCCGGCTCTGTGCGGGACGGGACGCTCCTGCACCTGATACTCTGAGTCTCCCCGAGCAGTTTGTCTTTCCAGAAAAAAAATGTTTCCCTTCCTCACCAAATCTCTGTGCCTTTATCAAAATAGAAATTAAAAGTTGGGATAGAGCACGTTAATTTGATATAGCCACGACCTAGCCGTATTTTTCACCCTCTCCGGCTCCCCGAATAGTGAAACATTTGGTTTTCTGACTCCTGGGGGTTAATTTCGTTGCTGTGCCGTCGGGGGCAGTTTCGCTGTTGACTGAACCGCGACTTCTCCGCAGCCCTATCCCGAATGTCCCTGGCCGGTGGATGGCGGGCATTTGTCCGGCGTGGAGCGACAGTGGCGAGAGCAGCCAGCGCGGCCCGAGGCAGCGCGGACCCCCGCCCGCCGCCGGGACGGGACGGGGCGGCCCCGCCGCTCTCCACCGGCTCAGCCGGAAAGTGTCCGGGAGGGTCTTCTCCCACTTGGCTGTGCCCAAGAGTGACAATTCCCACGCATCGGTCTGCTGTGCCTTTATTTTTTTCCTTCCCTCTTTCTTTCTTTCTTTCTTTCTTTCTTTCTTTCTTTCTTTCTTTCTTTCTTTCTTTCTTTCTTTCTTTCTCTCATTCTCTTTTTCTCTCTCTCTCTCTTTCTCTTTCTTTCTCTTTTTTTCCTTTATCTGTGTCTCTTTCATTTATTCATCTCTCTTTTCCTCTTTCTTTCGAGCTGCAAAGGAAAGCAGCGAGGAAATCTGGTCGAAGAAAACAGGCAGTGTTACGACCAGCAATCGTGCTGGAGAAGGGCTGCTCATTTCCCAAACGACTTTCCTGGCGAGGCTCCCTACGCTCGGGATGTAACCTTGCGTATCTTTCCCAACTCCTTCCTCTGCCCTAAGGCGACCCCGAGCGGAGCTCAGTCCAGCCGCCCCGTCCCGTGAGGGGGATGTTGCGGCAGTGCAGGCGGGACTGGCCCGCACAGCCGACACGGGGGCGATGGGAAGCAGCGACATCCCCAGGGAAAGGGGGAGAAAATTGTTAGTAATATTCCTTCGAGTGTCAAGTCCACCTTTTCTTCCCGCCCCTCTCGCCCCGCGGTGCACCGGAGGCTCCGTAGTCCGGCATCGTCCCCCGGCCCCATCCCGAGGAAACCTCAAGACCGCAGGTGCGCGGGGCTCGCAGGAGCAGCTCGCCCTGCCGAAGGTGAGGACAGGACCCCTCCTGTTGCTTGTCCCCCGACGGCATCTTTCTGCCTTCCTCTTCTCTGTCCCCGTCGGACTTGAATTTTCCCACACCAAGACGCGCGTCTGTTCCGGAGCGGCGGACGAGGGGACGAAGGGTGGGAGCTGTAGCCCCTCGAGCAGCCTCCAAACCGGGGCCGGGGCTTTCCCCCGATCCTGCACGGTTTTCTGCCGCTGTCGCCGTCACCGTATCAATTTTTGTTCATTTGTTTCACCTCAGCTCTACGGGAGAAAAGGACTCAGGGAGGAGCGGGCAGCCCCCAGGAGCCACCAGGAGAGCGGCTCTGCAGGGTGCGGAGACCGGGGCGCCCGGCTCCGTGGGGTCGGACGTCCCGGTGGACTCCGGGCCCGGCCGAGTTTCCTGCCTTATAGCCGGCAAACCTGTCAGCGGAGGAAAAGTCTAGGGCGGTTTACGGCTTTCACGGTGGAAGCCTGATAAAACCGAGATCGCGTTCAATTACTTATATTCTTCTAAACTATTTCTTTTCTTTTTTCTTTTCTTTTCTTTTCTTTTCTTTTCTTTTCTTTTCTTTTCTTTTCTTTTCTTTTCTTTTCTTTTCTTTTCTTTTCTTTTCTTTTCTTTTCTTTTCTTTTCTTTTCTTTTCTTTTCCTTTTCACCGCAGGATTTACTTACAGTGCTAGAATCAGAAGGCTTTAATTTTGCTCAGCAGATTAACCACAGTTAAACTCAGTCGGACGAAAATGCCCCTCTTTTTCTGACTCTTCGCCCTCCTCGGGGCACGGACACTATGGAGGAACGAATTCCTGCCAAGATTTCTTCCGGCCCCTATGCACCTTTTGGAAAGTGGACACTCAGCCCGTCAGTTTCCCCCGAGAGAGGGGGGCACCAGGGCCAGCTCCGGGAGTTCCACGGGTGGCGCGAGTGGCTCCCGTCCTGTCCTGTCTGACAGCCCCGCGCTCATCGCGTACGCACCGCCGGGGCTGGGAGGATCCGGTGGACGACCACACGCCCTTCCCCGGGCACGAAGGCTGCTCCCACCGCCGTCCCTGAAGGGGAATTCTCACCTCCCCATCCCGAGAGACCTCGCCGGTGGCCACGCCGGTTCAATCCGCACCCGGGGCAGAGGCAGACACGGGGCTCGGCCGAGAGCTGAGGTGGTGACCCCCGCNTTCCCAGCCCGCACCTTCCCGCGGCTGATGCCCGAGTCATCATCGCTCATTTAAACAAAGCGGCTACCCAGGTACGAGGCAGTTGTAGCCAGCCCTCCCAAGCGAGGGCCAGCCGGTGCCACACCACACGCCCCGGCCGGGGGGGACAGGGAAAGGGGGAGGGAAAGGCAAACAAAGCGTGGAGCTGCGACTGGAGCCGGGTATGCTGTAGGACGGGGGCGACCGATGTCCCCCAACCCCTCCCGCCCTGGCGGAGGGCCTTCCCCGGGCGGCTTCTGCCGGCTGCCGCCCGCGACCGGGGTTTGCTGGCCGGCCCCTCTCAGGCACGCAGCCCCTCGCAGCCCCCTGCCTCCCTACTGTAGACGGGATGAGGTTTTATATTGGAAATGAGGAGGCAGGGGGAGGAGAAGGAGCGAACACGGAGCGATGAGTGTGCGGTGTCAATCAGAGGGGTTTTGTGTCTCCTTGACTCCTGATGGTCCGTGGCTGAGGTGTCCCGGGTGGCACCACAATGAATATGAATAGGGGTCCTTGCTAAATGGGACAGTCAAAGCGCACCGCCCTGAATAATGGCACGTCATCCTAACTAGACCATTATACATAGGAGGGCTCCTTTTGTCTCTGCTCTCTGCTGCAGCTCTATAAAAGCCCCTCTTTTTCAAGCTGAGGTTAGTCCAAGCATACACTAAGTAGCCATCCTGTAAACAGGCTGAGTGACCGGGTGAGGGGAGAGAGAGAGAGAGAGAGAGGAGACATTGGAGAGAGAGACGGCTGAGGGGCTGTTTTCCTCTTCCTCCAGCATTTCCAGCCCTTCGCTGGCAGACCCTGCCGTCCATTTATTTCCTTTTCGTTTTGTTTTTGTTGCTTTTTGAAGGAGAGTTGTCTTGTTCCACCACCTCCAGAGCAGGGAAGAGTCTCTTGCTCAGAAGCCTGAATACAATGAATTCTGACTCCAGCTCTGTCTCCAGCAGAGCTTCCTCGCCAGACATGGATGAGATGTACCTGAGAGACCATCACCACCACCACCACCATCACCACCACCAAGACAGCCGGCTCAACTCAGTCTCCTCCACTCAGAACGATCTGGTGCAGAAGATGTCTGGGGAAGGCCTCACCAGGAACGGTTCCAAGGCTGGAGGGGAAGGCAGCAAGTACAAAATCAAGAAGCAGCTTTCGGAGCAGGACCTGCAGCAGCTGCGGCTCAAGATCAACGGCCGGGAGCGTAAGAGGATGCACGACCTCAACCTCGCTATGGACGGACTGCGGGAGGTGATGCCCTACGCTCACGGACCTTCTGTGAGAAAACTCTCCAAAATCGCCACCCTCCTGCTAGCCAGAAACTATATCCTGATGCTCACCAGCTCCCTGGAGGAGATGAAGAGGCTAGTTGGGGAAATCTACGGGGGACACCACTCGGCCTTTCACTGCGGCACGGTGGGACCCCCCGCCGGGCACCCGCCCCACGCCGCCGGCACTGTGCACCAGGTGCATCCCATCCTCGGCAGTGCCTTGTCCTCCGCCAACCCCTCCTCCTCCCTCTCCGCCTCCCTGCCGGCCATCGGCACCATCCGGCCCCCACACTCCCTGCTCAAGACCCCCTCGACACCCCCCGCCCTGCAGCTCGGCAGCGGCTTCCAACACTGGGCTGGCTTGCCGTGCCCCTGCACCATCTGCCAGATGCCTCCCCCGCCCCACCTCTCGGCCCTCACCGCCTCCAACATGGCCAGGATCTCGGGGGAGACCAANCCCCCCCGGGCCGCCGACGGACCTGCTCCCGCTGCCCCCGCCCGCCGAGCCCCCTGTAACAGGGGATTAGTGTAGTAAGGACCTTGCAAAGGTAATGTTCCACCCGGCTCCTCGGGCGATGTTTTCTTATTATACTAAACTGGAAAAAAGTCCCTGTTGTAAAAAGAATGATGACAATAATAATAATAATGATAATAATGATAATAATAATAATGCCGCTGATGGTAATCAAATGTAAATGATTCCTTAAAATGTATGTAAAAGGAAAAAAAAAAAAAGACATGGTTGTCATTGTAGTGTTCGCAGCTACCAAGAGACGATGAAATCGGTTTGGGGCTTTTTCCCTTCTTTTTTTTCCGGGCTTTTCCTTTCTTTCCTTTCGCACGGCGACACCTCCGAAATTTCCCGTTCCAGTCCTGGCTGTGGAAGCGCAGCGGCGGCCCAAGGTAGACCAGAGAGTGCGTGCATGCTTTCCGCCCCAGCTTGTCACCCGTGGGGACCGGCCACAGGCGGCTCCCCTGGCAACAGGGACCTCCGAGGGAAATCAGTGAAGTTTTCGAGTGTGGTTTATGGTTTGGGGTTTTTATGGTTTGGAGGTTTTTTGTTTTGTTTTTTTGTTTTTACAGATTTGGTTATGATGCGGGGTTTTTTTGTGGTAGTTTTTCTTCTTCCCTCTGTGAAGAAAAAAGAAAAAGAAATAAAACAAAATAGAGGAAAATAGTGCAAAACACAGCACAACCCTCCAGCAGATCTGTTTTGCCAAATCTCCCATCTCCTGCTCTCGGTGAAGTGTGTTGATTTAGCTGTCTGGGGTACAAATTTCTCTTGCTAGTTCTGGGTTATTCGTGTTTGCTGTTTTTGTTCTTGTTGTTTTGTTTGTTTTGTTTTCTTTTAAAATTTTTTTGTTATGGTTTGGTTTGCATGCGGGGTCAGCTCTTGCCAGATCGGTGATTTGTATATCTAAATCGGAAGGTTTGTTGTTGTTTATTTCCTTTTCGATGTGTTTTCCTGGGACATTGTTTGAAATAATGTTATTCTTCATTTCGTTCGTTTGTTTGTTTTCGGCTGGGGCCTCAAAGACACCACCATGTCTTTATTTTTTGTATATTCTTGATAATAACTATCGATATATTTATTATTGACCAGTGTTTCTGGATGAGATTTCCAAATAAAGTAAAAAATTAATTCCAAGCTGCCTGTTTCTCCTTTGTCCGGGTCTGGAAGCTGAGAAAAGGCGCCGTATTTGATGGCTTTGGGTCTCTCCAGGACTTCCCGGGCCCAGCTGGAGGAGGCTGGCACAGGTCTGTGTGCCCTACCTCGGAAGCAGCCACGACCCCGATGTCCTCAGGTGTGTGCGAGTTCCGGCAGGTTCCCAGCGGGCTGGGAGCCGTCAAGAGTTGGGGTGGCCCATGGCCAGTCCCGCAGCCAGAGCCGGGCGGGAGGACGGGCTGCGGGCAGCGCTGGGGAATTTATGGGCAATAACTTTTTTTTCTTTTGACAACCAGTTTTCAGTCATTTTTTTCGGGAGGGAAATGGTAGGATGGACAGAGTTGGGAAAGGCAGTTCTGCCCCGCCGGGAGGCAGTTCTCCGTGGAGATGAGCGCGGCTGGCGGCTCCCAGCGCCCCGCGGCTCGGCACACGGGAGCGCGGTCCTGCACCCCCCGGCCAGCGCCGGCCCCTGCCTCACGCGAAAGGGGATGTCCGGGAGGGACCTGAAGAAACAGGAGACCGCGACTCCCCCTGAGTCGTAAGCTGAGCAGTGACAGAGGAAGGATGGATGGGGCATTTAAACCGAAATGCCAAACAACTTTCAGAAAGGCATCTGCGGGCGATCCGTGCCGCTGAGCGGGCTGTGCAATACTGCAGCATCCAAGTCAGTGTTAAGACATAAGCACGCATACACAAACATTTGAAAATGAAAATAATGTGTATTGACCTCGAAAACACGAACTAAAAAATCACGTAAAAAAGCCACTCCCTGCCTGAGGTAAATCCTTACAGTAATTCAGCAAAATGATCAAGAGATGCTGCAGTTTTCCTTCC
>VXBC01002692.1:0-100882 GCA_013399945.1 Ploceus nigricollis | reverse complement strand
ATAAATATAAATATAAATATAAATATAAATATAAATATGAATCAGAGGTGGATGGACACCGCTGGTTTTCACTTGTGCATCCCCTTGCTGACCACTGGGTCCCAGCACAGCTGTGCTGTCGAGAAGGCAGGTGTTGCTCCTTGTCTCACAGGAAAGCAACAACCCCTCCCTCCCCAGTGCTTCCTAGTTTCCATGGGGGAGGACCCCTCTGCCTCTGCCACAAATTTGAAACCAAAACGCCAGGGACTGGTATTCAACTCCCTAAATTGTGGGGTTTCTTTTCTCCCCACTCTTCCATCCTACCAGACCCCCACCTGATAAGTCCAACCCAGACAGTCCCCTCACGCCTCTTCTCCAGCTACATGGGGCCAGGGAAGAGGTGGGGGTGGGCTTGTGTTTTGATTAATATGGAAATAAAATGCAGAAATAGCAGCAGTACTTAGCTTCATTGCCTCAGTTTAGAGATTTATTGGTGAGGAGATAAACACTAAGCTGGGGGGCCTTGCTCAGTAATTCACGGTTCCCATCAGTTATTACCAAATGAGCAAATCGTTTTTCTTTGAAATCATAGACAGGAAAAAAAGAAAAGAAATGGGGAAAAAAAAGAGTAATTTTTTTTAATAGGTCGCTACCCCTTTCCTCTGGTCCAGACCTCATCTGCCAGCCCAGCTGCCCTGACTGGGGCCCTACTCTCCAAGCAAAACTTGGGAGTTTAATAAGGAGTTTATTAAGGATGTGTGTCTCTTAAAATGCTTGTGTCTTGCCCTGCCTCCGTCCTACTTTCTTTTGTATTCTCCTACTTGCTCCTGTCTAACTCTTTTAATTTTGTATTTTCTGTTCTCTGAAGCCCCACTTTCCCTCCTGCAGAAGCAGGCAGGCATGGATTTGAGCTGGAAAGTGCTGTCACAAGATGACATCATGCTGCTGCCAGGGAAAACAATAGGGCAAGATTGAGAGGCGGAAATGGGTACTTCGGGGGCACAAAAACCCCTTCTCAGGTCTGAAACAGAAGCAGCCAACTAGTAGCTAAGTAGAAGATAAATACTAAAATGTAAGCAGACATTTTTCACCGAAGTTCTGTAAAACTGAAGGATTTGAGTTTGTTGCTTTGCTTTCAGTGTATTAGAGATACCTAGGGACATCCACACCGTACTGCCTAAAATTGACCCAGAACCTGCTGAACACTCATATTTTACTGGACCAGCAGGACAGGTCAGGTGAGACATGCTAGGGTGTCTCAGAGGCAGTAAATACCTATGTTTAAGTGGCTGAATTGAGCCTTACGATCATAGAATCATAGGAAAAACAAGTTGTAAAAGACCTTTAAGGCCACTGAGTCCAATCATAATTCTAACAGTGCCAAGTTCACCACTAAACCATGTCCCTAAGCCCCACCTTAATGTATTTTGAATAGGGAAACAGAGTAAGAACAAAATGGTCTCAAAAAAAAAAAAAAACTGCATATTGGAATTTTTGAGTAAAAAGCTACACTTTAACCAAAGAGAAAAAACAAAACGAAACCAATTTTACAGAAGGATCTTCCCCCAGTTGCTTAACCACTTTTTAAACAAAGAAACTTCATTGTTGTTTAATTGTTAATAATTTTGTGCTCTCTGTTTTTTCAAATAATCAGTTTGATTAAAACTATAAAAGGTTTTAGGGTCAAATGAATAAAACAAAAAGGAATTGCCAATCTTACATCACATCAGGGACATGATACAGTTTTTGATGGAGCTGTATCCATATTTGTGCTCCCATCCAACAGCTGCTCAGCATCCAAAAACTGCTGAGTTGGAGACACTGAAGACACCAGAAGGGTGAATGGAAGTGCCTGTAGCTTGCTTGCCCCAACAAACCTTCTTTCTCATGCTTTCATTTCTTTCTTCTGAAGTTGAAACAAACCCTTTTTGCTTGATATTACATTGAAGTAGGCACCTAGATAAGCACAGTGCAACTGCAGAAGAGTAAAGTTTGTCTGATGGGCAAAACTTCTTAAAAGATTAATATAATCTGTTGAGGCTATGTGACCAAAATCTATGCCTAGATCCCCCAAGTATCTGAACTTGTGGTAGGTTCAGGATAGGGCTCTATATAGCCTTGGTAAAAAACCTGTAGATCTATATTTTAATTTAATATTTTTATGTTTGTTTGCTTTTCCCCAAAATGTTGTGGCTGTTGACAGGTACATCTTGAAAGTTACCTGGCAGAGCAGCATCAGGGGCTGCCAGATGAGCAAGGGAAAAACTACAAGAAATGCAGTAATTTAGTGTTGAGGGTGAAGATGATTTGTGGAGACCCACAACTCAAAAACTAATGGATCCCTTGAAAAACAAGAGATTTGCACAGGGCCTGGTCCTGATCCCCTGTAAGCCAATAAAAGCAGGTAAGACTAACTTTTTAAGACACAGATAACAGAGTCCCCACAAAACAGGGGAGGAATGGAACTGTGGTCTCTGAATGCATTTATCACCTCCCAGAGAAAACCCTCTCCCACGTCAGGGATGTACATGAGGGTGCAACAGTGCCTTAGTCACACCACCAGAGGAAATATTTACAAGTTACTCATGAAAGGAAGCCGATGTGTGTGTTTTAAAAAATGGATTGTGTTTTTGGAAATGCTAAATTACTTTTCTGCATACTTGCTCTTTGTGGGCTTTTTTCTTGTGTGTGTGTGTACTTTTTTCTTTTTAATTTATTTCACTTTTCTTTTAATTGCTTTCTACCCAGTGGCTCTAACTATCACATACCAGGTGCTCTTTTGCTGTGTTTCAGCTGTAAATTGTTAGGTGTCTCGCTGAAAAACCATGAGGTTTAGTTTGTATTTTTTTAAAAAGCAGAGAAATGTTTCACAACTAATAAAAACTTATTTTACAAAACCTGACCTTCAGCCTGAGGGAGGTGCAAGCCCTTATCCATGGGGTCAGAGGAAGAACAATAACATGACCACATGAAACATCCTCTTTCCTGACTTTTTTATTTTTGTTGATGAACAAAGACCTGTCAAGTGCCATACAGGAACTAGACAACGAAACACGCAGTTTGCCCCTCGTGCTGCCCTACCTCATGCTTTGCAGGGGAATTGGCCATGGTGGATTTTATGGCCTGTGCTGTCAGATCTTCACACAGCAAATGAATTTTCAGGTGAAAGGAGAAAGGCAACTTGAAACATTCACTGGGAGAGCTTCTATCCCCAGTTTCAGCACTTGGCTTGCCTCCTAAAACTGCAAGTGACAGTGACAGAAATGAGTCACCACAGTGGTGACCATGGGTGGCATGATGGTTTGCTTGAACAGAATGAGAATTGAATTTGGACTCCACTCCTTGTAAGTGCTGATAGTTACATTTGTAGTGAGCTACAAATATCTCAGACACAGACCTGCCAGGGCTAGAAACCGTGGAAACCTTGTGCACACTTCCATGCAAAGGCCCAGATTGTCTCAACATTTCTGAGTCTCATAAATTGGCAAAGGACCCAAACTAGAAGGGTCTGAAGGCTGCATTTCCATGGGAGGTGGGCGCAGTAGTTTCCAGACCTTTGTCACTGATGTCCCGACACATCCACGCTGGCTTTGCAGGGAATTAGGAGAGCAATTAATTACTGTGGGGCAGCTGTTCTGTGCCTATGGGTGGGTCTAGCTGAGTCCCTGCTGCCCTGCAGGAGTGGTCTGCAGACTTCCTGTGAGCCTGCTGTGTGCTGCCTGCCCTGCCTCCCCTTCTCTCAGTGCATTTCTCTAAATGACTGCTGTGACCTTGGTCTCCTGAGGTGCCCAGCTGACCTTCAGGTATGGTCAGGTCCAATGAGCTCCATGTGTTTTGGAGGGTCCTTCCTGAGCAGGCTCCAGCCCATACTAGCCCTCTGGGCCACCTGCTCCTTGTGGCCTCGAGACCATATCTGTTAGAAGTGCATGTACCCCTTTTTCTTTCTCACTGAGTATCTTTGGGAGGTTTAACTGCATTCAATTTTGAAGCAGGATGAGGTATGCTCTGCAAAAGCACTTGAGCTCAGTGTTTTTAAAGCTTCAGGATCTTCCTGGTTTGCTTTTCCCTAGTCACTTCAGCATGGTCCATTTGCCCTTCCCAGAGGTGTAGATGCTCATCCCACTACTTCATACTTCCATTACTTGTGCCAGGATATGAGCTTTTTCTTATTTGACTTAAGTGCAGCTGTGGATGCCTGCCTCCCTCACATCAGCACTCTCTTGTGTCTGATGCGTGCTCTAGGGTTCTCCATTCTCAGGGTTCTGTAAATGTCCAAGATTTCCATTCCAAACTAGAATCATGGACTTTATCTCTCCTAGTAAATTAACCAGTGCTACATAATATTTTCAGGCACTGTAGCTCAATTATTTATAGAGTCAAATTGTTACAACAGTTCCTGGCACGTTTTGGCTCCAGGCAGCTAGCACTCTCCTGAACATTTCCCAGGCATGGTTTGGGGATAGCATAGGCCAAAGGCCAATCCCAGCAGGCAATTTGTGTTCAGCCACACTGCCTGGGAAGCAAGAATTCAATAATGTGGACACACGCCAGTCTGTGCCAGTTGGCTTCAGAGCTAGGTAATGGTCACAGGCATGTTTTGTATAGATGTAGTCTCAGTCTTTTTCCCTTACAGAAAGCTTTTGCCCTTGTTGTCATCTCTTTCTCTCCATATTACCAGGAGAATACATTTTCTTTGTGAAGTGAGATATTTATCAGAATTATTAACTGATCAAGGTCCCCAGTATTTGATTTGTTTCCATTACTTTTTGGCTTTCTCTGTTTAGCTTTTCCCAATTGTGCATGATTGGTTTATTGAACTATGAAACTGTAAAGAATGTCTATTTCTACTTTTGTGCCATGCGCAAGAAATCCTTCCCCTCTTCTGGGTTTCACATCAACATGGGGCAAAAGATGCCCATGACAGCCACTTTTTCAGTTCATAAATATGACACATAGACATAAAATAGCCCTCAGTATCAGAATTCTTCATATGTCCAGAGACAGTCCATCCTGAGTTGATCATCAAATCTCCACCAAGAAAAATCCGCTCCCAAATTTGTAAGCAGCTGGGGAAAGCAGAGAGCTTTGGCTTTCTGCTATGTAGGAATCACATACCTTGTGGGAGAAGTGGTTCCAGGCACAGGCTGAATGAGAGGCTTAGGGCTTTTCCCTGGGACTCGTCTCCTCTTTTTTCCACCTGCTTAGACCAGGCAAGCTAAGTACATTCTTCACTTGTTTTCAGCATATTTCCACTTATCAATAAAAAGCTATAATCCAAAGAGGAAACTTTTCTCTTTTTTATTGTGTTTCCTAAAATGTTGCAGTGGGTTTTTTCCTCCCACTGATGCATTTCATCAGTTTGGCAGCACTCCATCCATGCTTTTGAGTCACAGCAGTTTTTTACAGTGTCTTTGTGCCTAAGGTTTCTGCCCCAAATCCTGCCTACTGACAAACCCAGCACTAACTAAATACCCTGAACCAGATTAGCACTGATTGCTTCTTCACTTCTGCCCATGTGGATTTTACCCTAGATCTCTGGGGTTAACTCTGTTTCCAGCAATACAGCAGAAGGACAGCTCTCCTGTAAATGCAGTGTCAGTATTGCAGTTCCTTCTCTCTTGGTCACATGGGTCAGGCTCCTTTACCTGGCCAGCCCCCATGAAGACCCCAACATGTCCCACACCTTGCAGGGCCCCAGTCAGCAGGTGACCCTTTCTTTGACACTGTCAGGTTCAGTTGCTTGAACATCTCCTGCTCATCCCCTCACCCGACCACGAGCTCCATCCATCTCTCTCCATGGGCAGCCCTCTTCCTCCAGCTGCAGCATCTTCTATTCCAGCCTTCGCTGCTGTGGTTGTCTCACCTTGCCATTGCATCTGCCTGGCCATCTGTTGAATCATGTGCAATATAAATAACAGCTAGTGACAAATAATAGCTACAGATACCCTCCTGTAATAGTCTGGTGGTCTCAATGGACACTCGCCACTTTACAGCATCTTCTTATTTTACTTTGCAAATCACAATTATATGGTAATATTAAACAGGGCTGTAATGCTAAATTGTTTTGGAGTCCTTGGGCTACCTTATATAATTTTTACATTTTCCCCATAAGTGTTTGCTATTATTCCCTGGTTCACAACTGTGATACTCTTCCCACTGGAGAGATCACAACAGGGCCTTATTCTAAGCTTCAACACAGCATTGAAGATACCCCTCTGATTGTAACAAGCACGGGAAATTCAACTTTTAAAACCAATCGTGTTTAATAATTTACCTCAGAAAAATTCAGAGAAGAAGTGAGACTAGTAGATTTCTCTACATCCTTCTTCAAAGAGAAGAAAATGTTTTAATCTAGATTATGGAGAAAGTGAAAACTTGCCTTATTGTGTTTGGTCAATAACAGGTCTTTAACAGGCCTCACTGAGGCCTTTAACCTGCCCACAGACACCGACTTGGTCATTAGAGCGCTGAAAACATTCTATAGCTGAGGTAGCAGCTGATGAAGCTGATGCTTCATCCAGAAAATCATGGGCAGCTTTGCTTATAGGCAGCCCTGCAACAGGGATTTGTCCTCCATCTCACATCTTTCTGGCCACATTTGAATGCTGAAAATGAATTGCTCTAAACATATCTCTGAAGCCAGTTGATGGCACAGACACAAGCCAAAGTAATCTTTGCACAGTTGTGATGATCCTAATGGTGGGCATAGCTGAGTGGTATTTGAAAAGCTTTGCTTTTTCACTCTCATTCTTGATTCAGTTTAGAGATGTTCATAAAACTACTGCATTTGCAAAGTGCTTGTTTTCTTCACCAGCTTCCTTGAACTAACAAGCTGATGACAGATTTTGGTACAGATGGGATTGTTTGAGAAAAATGTTCCTAGGAAGCAGGCTCACCTTTTCAGCAAAGTTATTTCAGTTTGTTGTGCTTATCAAGGTATGCAAGCTTCTCCAGCAAGGGGAGCTGCTGGGTGCAGGTCAGGGGAAGGAGGTGAATAAGTCTCAGAGCTTTCCTGCTGTATAAGGGGAGCTTTCAGCTCTTTTTTTTCTGTTGAAGATGACCTTGAACTCACTTGCTGAAGGTGCTTATTTCCTGCAGGTCAAAGGTGGGCAGGTGTTTCCTAAACCCCTCATTTTATTCGTGATCTGCTCCTGGCTATGGAGCTGCCTGTGAGGATGCTGTCTGCCCCTCCCCTTCTCAGCTCTCTCCTGTGGAGACCCTGCAGCCCACCAGCATTGCAGGGACTGCCTGTAAAGATGCTCTATATACTGTACAACCAGAGCTGTCTGGCCAGAGCTGCAAGTGAGCCTCCCAGGGCTCTGCACCCTCTGTACATCTGTGGAGAAGTTGGGGTAGCTGTGTGGCAGCCTGCAGTCAGCAGGCTGGGGGTGTACGAGACACCTCTAATGGCAGTGCTGACCTCAGTTCACTCCTCGGCCTCTGACAGGGCTTTGCAGATACACACAGGTTTGGAAGTTATGACTGATTGGTTGCTCAGGTGATGTGCTCAACTAGAACTTGGAAAGGCACAGAAATTCTTGGTCTGGACCAAAATCCCAGTAGCAGCAGCTCCAGAATTAGGTGGTATTGATCCAAAGATGGGGGGAAATGACCCCTGAAGATGCTCATTCTCCCTTCCTTCCACAACCTCCCTAACACACACAGTGCACATAGAGTTTCCCTTCCCCCTTCTCCCTAAACTTTTAGGCCAGCTCCGTGCATTTCAGAATTACTGTGGACATGTTTTTTGATTTTTTTTTTCCACGAGAAAAAAAACCAACTAGGTTGGGTTAAAACTGGTTAAATCCCTCAGGACCTCAGTAGTATTTTAAAACATATGTGAAGGGGAGGAACCATTTTTCGCACATCCTGAAGAATATAGCTGACATATGGACCATTCAAAGGAAATTTTTTTCAGGCCATTGGCCATGCATGAATGGCTGGGCTTATACAGTGGGGACCCAAGATACGGTGGGGACCTTCTCCCAGAAATTGGGCTTTCTATGTAGCAAAAGCAGATCCTGTAGATGCTAACCATGCTGCAGGCTCTCAGAGTTGGTAGCAGACCCAGCTGAGGGGCAGGGGTGGGCTGGAGCAGCGCAGTTACACTGCAGCAGGCTTTGGCTTGGAAGGGAAATGTGTCTCCCCTGTGAGCCTACCCCAGCAAAGCCTGCCCCATGTGACCCCACTTTTGCTCCTCTCCATCATAAGCTTTCTCCTAGCTGTGTTCACTGGTGCTTGCTGCTTCAAACATGACTTTACTGTGACTGGGTGCCATTTTAAGTGCCACAGGTAGATTTAGCACCTCAATCATTTTTCCCTAAATACTTCCAAGGCCACAGAGAAACACCTTGTAAATCTTTTTACTTCCTCAGAAAAAAACCCCCAAACCCTAAACCACAAAACAAAACAGAACAAAACCAACAACAAACCACAAGGAAGTTCAGGGAAATAAACCCCTAAATCGAATTTCTTGCTTTAAAAGTGCTTTACATATATCACCACCAACCAGCATGTAAATTTTAGTCAGCTACTGGACTAGTCTTTTAAAGAAGTTGAAAAATGGCCCTGCATCCTCAAAGGACACACCTGTTATCTGAAACAGTTTTTAACCAGCTTGTTAAGCAGCTTTGACAGATCAAAGACCCCGGACAATGGGCACAAACTTTAACAATAGTTTAGCCTTGAGCAAAAGCTTCTCTCAAAGCAAGGCTTGTGCCAGTAGTATTATGGCCTGCAATTGAAAATAAATTTTACTTGAATAAGTACCTCAGCCCGATCAGAGGCACTGCCGCCAGGGAGACAAAAGCAGTTGGGGATAAGTTATTGACTCTACTGACAGCATGAATGAAGTTCATTATGCCAGCCCACTCTTGGTAAATGTGTCAGGTTTTAAACTGAATTAGGTGGCAGGTGCATGGACCATTTTCCTGCCCCCCTTGAGACAGTAGAGGGCCAGTCATCACCTGATTCTACAGACAAATGTTTAGATTTGGTTTTCATATCGCACGGGCACAAGTGACAGCATATTTAAATCATAAATAAGGTTTCCTGAAAGCCCTTGTCTATCCCACTTTCTCTCTCTGTCCCCCTGTAGCTGGCTGGCAGTGCTCCCATCTCCTTGCCTGCTGGACGCTGGAGGTGGGTTTGCCTCCCCTCCACTGCCCCTGCTACAGCCTCCTTTGTGCTCCCTGTTCCTATCCTCCTTGGGGACGTGCAGGGTTTGGGCTTCCACAGGCCACCTCTGGGTCCAGTCCCGAGCCAGAGGGAAATCCAGACTCTTCTGCTCCTGTCTGGGTGACACTGCACATAGCACGTTTCCAACTTCAACAGGGTCTGGATCAAGCCCTCCCATAGCTGATTTAATGTGCCATATATATATATATATATATGTAGGCTTAAAGAGATTGAATCCAGGCATCCTATGTTAACCTTCAGAAAGAATTTCTACAGTAAAACAGTATTTAATCCTTGCAAGCCTCTTATGGCAAACATCACTATCATTGCAATTCCACAGAAATGCAGGCCAGGTCAGAAAGAAATGGTATGAAAAACATACATGTATCTATGTGTGTGTATATAAACAAAACCACATATAAAAATACAAAATAATCTATATATGTACCAGTTTTTAAGAATTTTGCTAGAATTCAAAGAAATAAGGTGATAGTCTGCCATAATAATTTGATATTTCTCTGCTTTAAGACTAATTAGCTCTTTTAAGATGTATCTTTTATTTATTTTTACCTCTGCATATTTTACTTGAAAATATTTTGGTTTACAGTCTGCCAGGGCCTAGAAGGATAATGCAAGATCAGCTGAACTTCAGATACTTTGGATGCCAGCTCTCATTACTTAATCATGAGACATAGGACTATTAAGACTCTTAAAAATGAAAGCCTAGTTCTCTGACCATAGAGGCAAGAGTTGGCATATGCCTTTGGCTGCATGCCTTATTTGCGTTAATGAGCAAGTAAGATTCCTTCCCCCTGTGAAGGAGCAGAGCATCCCTTCTCCTGACACTTTTGGGATCTGCTGCCTGAGTTAGTTACTAAGGGAAGTCTTTTGATTTTCTACAGCATTTTGGACATATGGGTATTTTTTGTGTGCTTGAACCACTTAAACTTTCAAGAATGTCTTTACAAGTCTGAAAATGTCTTGTTTTGTTGTGCCTCTTTTTCCCCTCCACATCCTGAAGGTAAAGCCTTTGTGTTTGTCTGCTTAACAGCCTCTGAATCTGGCAACAGTCTCTGAAGTTTAATAAAATTTACTTATCTCCTTTCTCCAGGGATTTCAAAAGGCTGAACAAACACTACCTTGCCCTCCAACACTCACTTGAAGAAAAGTGTTATTGCTGCTCCTCAAAACTGAAAGCCAATTCCTAAAAGAGGGGATGAGGCTTGCCCAATGTCACAAGCAAGTCTGTGGCAGATTCACACTCCAGCGGGTGTTTTAGCTGTCAGATAGTGCTTCACCCCCCAACACGACATTGCTAAAGATGCATTTGGCTCAGTTCACAGTTGTATTTAGTACACCTGTTAATACAGACATATCAAACCCTTTCTTTTTCTGGCTCCAATGCAAATAGATCCAAGAAGTCTCACCCATGGACCCCCAAAAGAGAAAATGTTTCTTCCCCCATACGCAAATCTGGAAAAACAAAGTAGGCTTATTCTTGGGGCTATCTAAAGACTGCTGTGTGTCAACACACAAAATCATTTCTCACAGTGGTATCACTTGCTGGATATGTTCCTTCCCTCCAACTACAGCAGATGGTGTTTCATAGTTGGTCACAAATGGCTGTCAGCGAGCGTTTGTCTGCCTGCCAGTAACCTGTAGTTTGGGGACTCCCTCGGAGAGTGTACCAGCACTGACTCTGCTGATAGCAGCATCTGAGAAAATGATCCGTCCTTTCTTGTCAGGCACAAAATTAGCTATCTCATTTTCAAACTGTTGACAAGGGGGATATGAAAGAAATAAGGGCCATGCTGGCTCAGATGATGTTTCTTCAGCTCTGGTTTGAGGCAGCGAGTGCTGGTTACAGAGCAGAAGCTGCCTTTACCACAGCAAATATTGACCTCTGCTGAAAGGTGGGGACACAAGCACAGCCCTCTCCTGATGTCAGGATTTTTCATGGCATTTCCAGCTTTCCTAAGCTCAGTTTAGATTTCTCTTGACCAGTGTTAGCAATGAGAAAAATATGACCTTTGGTGAAGTTGCCCTGTAGCAGGAAAAAAAGCTTTTGATGGGCTAAAGTTCCCAGTGCAACAGCCAGGTTTGCTGCTGTCTACACATGCATGAGGAGAAGGCAGCCAGGCAGCCTGGCATCTGCTGTGACTGCTGCCTTGTCCCAGCAGCCAGAAATGGGAGGCATGGGAGAAAGAGAGACAACAGAGATGGAGACCAAATACATCTGTATTTGGAAAACAGTTTTGGAAATTTTGCAGCAACTTGTAGTGGCAGTCATTACCTTACTGGTGCACATCCACATTTTAAACACTTGCAACACTTGCATTTTTAACACTACAACTCTAAGTATTTTATTTCAACAGAAGTCTTAAAGATGAGTCCATGGAGCACAGCTGAAGGCTCTCCATTGCAGCTATCTCAGGGTCCTCCTGCATGTAGAGCAATTTCTGTTTAAAATTCCAGGTGGTATCTGGGCTGGTAAAGTTGACTGGCCTCACTTGCCTTAGCCAGGGCAGGGGTCCCCCTCCAGGTGCGTCTGGAAGAGGGGATCTGTGTTACTCCTGTATGGCACTGCTGCCAAAGAGATCTGGTGATAGGGTGTATTCCAGTGCTCCAGTTTGCACATATTGCAAGAATTACGTGTATCTATCCTACGTAGAAAAAAATTCCTGCACTGGTCAGTAGAAAGGCAGATTGTATCAGCGCCACTTACTATAGACAGTAATTTTCCTGCTCTAGTTCTGACCTGCTAGAAGATTTTTAAATAAAGCCCATTTTCAGAATTTCCCTTTCCCAAAGTATAGATTGTAGAATAAGTATAATATTGTATAATTCCTTTTCATCCTAAATGTATCTATCCTCTGTGAGAAAAAGATAAAACAAGAATTTAAGTCCTGCAAAACAGAAATTATGACTACTTTGGAAAACATCAGAATGATCCATCTGAAGTGAAATTTCCTAAAAATTCAGGATTGCTTTGCTTCAGTTTCCATATTTTTCTCACTGAACTAATGTTAAAAATAAAAAGTACTAAATTATTCAATAGTTGAAAGTGCATATATTGATTTCCAATGAACATTTTGATCCACAAAAATTTTGTTTAATTGGAATCATATTTGAAATGAAATTTCAACTATTTCAACAAAAGAGATTTTTTAAAGACTATTGAAAGTGGAATCTACAAGGAAAGCTGAAAATAAAGTCTCCAATCATGGTCCTGTTGCTTAAAATCTATAATGATATAGCAGTATTTTATTTTCCATGAGTTTCAACACAAATTTTTTATTTTGATTTTTCATATATGAATAAGTCTGTTTCTGTTCTCCTTTGGCTACAAAGATTTTTCTGGGAAAAATGAAGAGGTAACATAGATGAGGCAAGGCTACCTGCAGAATGCGGTGCGAGTTTAACTCAGGTGCCCCGTGAGGATTATGAAGTATCTGTTCCATGACAGATCAGAATGAGTGCAAAAGGAGAATGATGACTAGACCAAGCTTGATCCTCAGTAGGGGCCTTGTGCCCTGGCTTGCATCCAGCAATGTGTTCAAGCACAAAGTCTGAGTAAGACAACACAAATATCTAAGGTTAAGCACATGTATGAATATTCCTGTGACATTTCAGTTGAGAAAATTTCTGGATCTGGCTAAGAGTGGCTGTATGGCTCCTTATAAGGGTACATTTAAACCCAGCTCAGTTTACACTACTACCTGCTAGGTTATTTAGTCCTGACTTTGGTTTGCTCGGGTATGTTACTGTGTTTGTGTATGTACTGGGCATATGAGTGTGAAGGTCATATCCTTGACCACTTACAGACAGACTATGAGTAACTTAATGACAAACATGCCCAGTATCTTGAGTTTCTTTTTTTAGGGCCATAGTGAAGGGCTTTATACAACAGAGTAGCCATTTCTCAGGCAGCTCTGCTTCAGGCAAAGATCCCAAAAGAAAAGGCTGTTGAAAATCCCAGAGAGTTCAGCATCTTCCGAACAGAGGGCATTCCCTTTTGGGAAAGTCCACGAGGGCAGAATTTGCTTTGTAGATGTTTTCAGAACATACCACTAATGTTTTCTAGTTTCCCTTTGGAAAACACAACAAGTGTCTGAAAGGCTGGAGAATGTATATGGCCATGTGAGTTTACATCTTCCCAAACCACCACTTTCTGCTTCAGTGTGAAAAGCATTCATGCTTAGGGAAAACTGCTCCCCTGAATTGGTATCTTCACTCTTAAGCCACATTGTTGACTTTGACTAAGACCTCTGGTGCCCAGAGGTGACACAGTGGTGACTTCAGTGGTCAGCCTGTGATTGATCAAACACTTCCAACCCAGAGGTCCAATTTAGTCCAAAAAAAAAGAAGCCACTTCAGGGCAGTGTGGTCTGCTGTGTGGCCCATCACTGAGGCCATCTTCAACAGCCAGCTGCCATGGTCAACAAAGTAGGTTCCTCTAGCTGAATGCAAGGCATGCACAGAGTTTGGGAAGTCACCAATTTGATTAAGAGAGATGGCCTGCACCAGGAAGATGACATGACTGTTGAGGCAGTCTGCAATGTTCTCATGCACTATGGGGAGCTCTGCTGCCACACACAGTGAATCATGTGCTAGTCCAGGACTCTGAAGGCAGGGATGGATTTGTGGGCTTACACGCATCAGGAAGTCCAGTAGTACAGCATCTGAGCATCTGGCTCATTTTGGGCACCTGAGCATTTGAGCATCTGCCTCAAGTTGGCAGTGGTGGATGTACAGGATGAACAAGCATAAGGCCATTTCACGGATTTGGTTGGGACAAGAAGATGAGGAAACAAGTTAATTGGGGAACATTGTAGAGCATTTCTGAGTTTTCCTACTGGTTCATTAGAAAATACTTAAAACACAGTTTCTTAGCTTGCTAATATCTACCTTACTTAACATCACCTTTTCCCTATGCATTTCTCTCAGTATTTTTACTGGGTTTGTTGTCTTTAGTCAAGCTGGAAAAAGTTTTCTTTTGCGTGCAAATTCCATTAGCTTTTTGATAAAGTTGTCAAGGAAAAATGCTGGTACTGTGCCATATGGAAACATTTATTCACTACCAAGTATGTAAATTAGATTACATCCTTGATGGCATCTGTGTTAATTAGCATATCTTGGGCTCCTGCTTGCTACAACTGGACCCAAAGTTGTATTTTTCCTTTTTTTTTTTTTCTTTTTCCCAAGCTACTCATGGAGCCTTCACAAACCTTGTCAACTTTACCAGATCTGCCTCAGATCCCTGCAAGAGTCCCTCTGAGGATTAAAAATTCCTTGCAGCATTTGCCTTCTGCCAGAGTTTCTCCAGCTGAAGATCTCGGTGGGGCTGAGGAGATTAAGGGGAACCCCTTTGGGGACTGAGGGGATCTGCTTCACAACATGGCTTTAAATGTTGTCTGGACTTATTATGAGGCACAGAATCTCTGCAAGGGCTCTCAAGTTAATTAGAGGAACTTGCCAAGGCCTGTCAGACACTTGGTGGTCATCACTGGATCCTTCAGACTTTTGGCAAAGCTTCGGAGATGGCGACATGCCAGTGAAAGGCTCTGGCTGTGCTAAGTAACCACGACTGCATTCCCCCAGAGTTACCACTGTTTCTTGGAAATAGCAAAAGCAACTTAGCAACTCATGAATTTCCCAGCAAACCATGTCTGCTACTTCTTGCCCTCCCTAAAATTTGGTCCCAAACCCCTTGAAAGTCATCAATTTGTCATGATAACAGCAAAATACTCCATTTTCCTGTTTTGCCTCAGACTTGATGGAATAATTTGTATCGGTGCTTGCACCTTGAATCTGACACATTTGGGGAGCTTTGTGAAGCAATAATGGTATTTGAATTTTCAATGTATTGAAAAACACTGGAGTGAAAATTTGTACTCTAGAACATAGAATTGTGATAGTTTACCTCTTCAAAATCCATTAGTATGGATGCATTTGCCAGCCAGAGTATACAGATATTTCCAGGATAGCAGATGAGTGTCATGTTTCCACCAAAAAATGTAAGATTTTTTTCTCAAAAAGACAAAATGAACTTAGAAGAGCCTAAAGAATGTGGTTGACAGCAGCACCAGACCTCCTAAAGATTGGCACTTTGCAGAGGAGACGTGAATCAGAAATACCAACTGCTTGTCATTTTTAGTCATGACACCAGTTACAAAAATGAGGATGCTGATGTTATTGGTGCAGTTATATTCTAACCAGCTAACATATGTTCAGCAAAGTTTTGCATTGTATACAGCAAACAAAAGCTGGTATTGTTAAACCTAAGTAATATGTCCCATTATGTGCAGATGTGTTACCCTCTGTTTTCATCAGCTCAGTTATAGGATGCTGGCTAATGAAGCTCTGAGATTTAAGTTTTACATCTCTTCTTTCACTGAATCCTGATGTGCATGTCCAGACTCATAATGTCATTGAACAGATAACTTCCTGTCCACAGATTTATTGCACCTTGCCCTGCTTTCACCTGTACAACTAAGAGCAGCAGTAGAATAGGAACTTGAAAGAAGTTTAGAAACTCATCAGCCTTATACTGCAAGTATTTTTATGGGGAAAACTCCTGCAGGCAAACCATCCTCAGCAAACACAGAGCTCAACAACAGAGTTTAAGAGAACTGAGAAAGAAAAGTAGCACTCTCCTTTGCAGTGTCCACCCAGACAGTACAACTTGGATTAGGATGTAAGTGATAAAAAGTGCTTTTCAGAACTTCTGTTTTGTAGTAATTTTCCAAATATTTTATCCAAGTATTTGACTGGCATAAACCAAGTTCTTATGCTTTCAATTAATTTTAAAGCATACATATGTTTCAGTGAGTTGCTAAAACACAGAACTCAAAATAACCCCAGGGTAAAGCCCAATATTGATACTCATCTTCATTAGGCCAAGGTGTCACTTGATGTGAAAATGAGTTAGGAGACTCTAAGCAGGAGATGTACTCTCCTTGATGCACTGATTCTCCTGCAGCCCTGTATTTCTAAGGTGTTGATGCCAAAGATTTGTGGACCATGATTGAGGATCCTCTGTACTCTCTGTAGTTGCCATTACTACTGAATAATGATGGTGAAAATGATCCATATGCTACTGTTAATTCTTCAGGAACCTGAAAGTCTTGCATCAGATGCATGCAAAATATATGTACAGGGCAGGCCATAGTTAAGGGAATAAAACATCAGTTTTATTCATTTCTGTTCATCCATTTGCATAGATCTAAAATTTCTTACTTTTCAAACTCAGTTTTCCACCACTCTAAGAATATGCATCTTATTTCCTTTTGTGAAAATACTTTTGGTGCTTCCTCCTTGGTGCTCACATTCCTTGAACACTCCAGTCCAGTCACTCTTTCCTAGGTGGTTGTAATTCTTGATCTGACTGGTACAACTGGGAGTGAAACTATACTCTCTCATACTCAATGCCACTTTTAATTAAAGCTCTGTCTATGCAGGGTGACTCATTAAATTGGTACAAAAATTATGGCAATGCCAATGAGCATAAGTATTGATACTGACATCACAGAACAGAATATGGGGAAATGCTAACAGAATCCTAGCAGAAATTGTTACTTCCTCAATTTATTGTTGTAGATGCTGCGGTCTAATTGATTTAAATATTAATTAAAAGATTAACTGTTACTCCTTCACCGTGTAATTTCTTCAGCTTCCTGCCTTTGGGCCTGTTTATGCACTCAGCTAAATACTTGCTCATTATCATTGTAGTTCAGGACAGTATTTTTGCCTGCATTTAAATTCAAATGTATGGTGAAATAGTCTTCCAAATATGGATGCTTTCTCAATTTGGTGTTTAATTGACATTTCATGCCATTTTTTTCTCTACAGTTATTGCTCAAAACTTGTTTTGTTTCTTTTAAGATCTGTAGAACTAGGAATAACAAAGCCAAAGTGTTTTAGGAGCCTTTTTTCTTTCCAAATTTTAAAAGAAAAAAAGTTAAGTCTCATTTTATTAGCACCAAAAGCCAGATGTTCTTTGCTGGTTTTGAGTCCCCTGAGCTGTATTTGTTCCCTGAAGTTTAATGTGCAGAAGAGCAGTCAAGTAATTCACAAGGTTGGATCTTGGTGTTAAATTTTTGCACTAACCATAAACTAACCAGTTTGTTCTCTTGAAAATAAAAATTTGAGCAACAAAGGGAAAGATTTTTTGCAAAGCATTTTGAGGAGTTTTTCAGCTGTAAACCACTCTCCCAGGGTCAGCAGGGGATTTGTAAAATAAACTTCTTTGAATTATACTAATGAAACTCAGTGAAATATAGCGGTACTTGGCTTTTCCAATCTACACTATTCTATAGATTTTCATATTGCAATCTAGCATTTAAACTTATTTTCTAATGCCAATGTCAGTACATGGAGCCTTGGGTGTTCTGGGCAGCATAACAGCAACAGCAATGTTTGCCTGCCTGTATTCTGTTTGACAGTGTTTACCTCAGGGCAGAAGCCAGATCAGAGTTTGGGAAGGTCTTTTCCATATACTGCCATGAGGAAACCTGACCCAAAGAAGGGTGGCACTGATTGTGGTGTACATCACCTTGCTCTTGTCAGGCATGCGATATCAGTAGCACAAGGAAAGGAATTTGGGGTAGTTGACCTACTGAAATCCAAGTTGCATCCCACTCTTCCTTTAAAACAGAGGAACAGAAAATTGCAGTTCTAAAAAGTATTAAGAGCTGAACTCTTCCACGCTGAAATACACCAAAAATATGTGGGGCAGGGTTTGTACATTGACTAATTGCAAAGTTTGATTTTTGTTCACTTAAAACTTGTCACTGCAAAATTATGAAAGCTCTATTTTTATCAAAAGTGTGACCAGTGGCAAGAGTTAGACTAACATCTTCTAAGAAAATTTTTAACAGAAGCCAGCATAATAATATCTCAAATTTAGAATGTTTAAAAATTTTGCTGGAATATATTCAATGGCATTCATGCTAATGCGCATGCAAGCGTATATATGTGTGTAGTAGGTGTGTGCATGGGAATGCACCCAGTTTCCATGCAGATAGGCATCAAATTTTGTGGTGGAGTAACCCATCCAGTGAAGATGAGGCAATACTTCTTCATTCCTAGCCATTGTCTGGTCTCTGCTCAGGTCTGTTTGCTTCTCCTCAGCTATCTGTGATCCTGACTTGAGCAAAACCACAAAAGTGGCTTTGAGCGCATCTTTTTGGTCCATTTTTTTCCTCAGGAGAATCTTTCTGTCTCTTAAAATGGATTTTGTTCTCTCAAAGGTGCAGTTAGTTGGACACTTGCAAGCTTGCAAAGGGACTATCTTTGAATACCTGTGGTTCTTTTTCTCTCTTAAACAACATTGGACTTTAACTCCTGGTTAAAGTCCATCCCCCATTATTATGTATTATTTTATAGTGTGATAGGGACACTGGCGTTGTCTCCTGTCAGAATCAGGGACCTGCTGAAGAGCTGAGCAGCTTGCACTGCAGGCATCTGTGAGGAGTGGGAAGGGGTGTGCCGGTGCAGGATGCGTATCACACCTCGCTGGAGTCAGCTGGCTGCAGCTGAAAAGCTTCTGGGATTAAAAAAGTCATTGCAGAGGCCCCCAGGGAACATAGCAAGCACAATACTGGCTTTTTCTGTTTTCCCTTAAAGGTAGAAGCCCTCAGCTCCAGGGAGACAGTGTTGGTTTCATGGGTTGGGAAGAATCTTTCCCAGCAAAGATTTTGGTGAGCAGTGAGTGTGTGGGTAGAGCATGCCATGGGAGACTACTGCAGGCTGATATGAGAGATGATATCAGAGATTAGTTAACCGTATGGGCTGAGTCCCTGGGGAGGTGTGTGAAATGAATCAGATTAAACAAAATTGATAATGTGAATACTTAATCAAACAGACAAAGGTAGTCTGCACAGCTAATTAGGGGCAAATAGAGCGTCCCTCTTGTACCTCATTTAACTGACAAATTGTGCAGACAGTTTTAATGGGAGTCTGTTTAGCAAAGAGAAGGCTGTACAGTTGACAGCTTGGCAAAATGTGGTTTCTGTAACACCACATGATGCTTACGGAAATTAGCCTGGTGCAGCTGAGCTCAGAGTAGGTAAGAGCTGCCCAAACTCCAGTAAAATGGTAAAACAGACCTTTTGTAGGCCTCTGCTCCTGACTTCTTAAAGGGACCTGACTGCTTTTCTGCAAGCTGGCAAGGAACATTTCTGAAAAAGCAAAAAGGATCATTAGCAACACCAGAAAGGAACCACTTCTGTAACCAAGAAGGCAAACAGAAAATTCAAGCTACATCACTGTAGCATACTACAATTTTATGGTTGGTCTTTTGTAAGAACAAATTTACTTTCTCAGCTTCTCAGGAGTTATGTAAATATGAATTACTGTTAATATTTTACATACGAAAATGACCGTGCAAAGCAATCAGTCGAGTCCTGCGATACGGGCTAGCTCCAGGGCCAGGCTGAGGACTCAGACAAACCTGAGGCCATAGCCCGTCTTCTGGGGCCAGAGGGTATCTGCTACACTTTGGAGTGACTTTCCTAGCAAATACAGGTCTCCAGTTTCTTATACCCTGAGTAACACAAATGCAAAAATTTTCTGGTAACTCCTTCCACTGCATCCTTCCTCTACTCTTCTCCAAACCAACCATATATCTTCACTGTCTCCCTCTGTGTGTCCCTGAGGTTCACATACTTAGCCCTCTTCCAAAGGAAGATGAAAATGTTTGGGTATGTTTTAAAGTCTGATGAGAGAATTTATAAACATTAGAGACCAAACCCTTTAGCAAAGTGAGACAGGTGGCCAGCACTTGTTAGTTCCCTAAGGCCTTCACCAGATCTTTCATGAGGAGCTGTTGTTGCACTGACCTAAGAAAGCAAAGTGCCTGCTTGTAAAGGAAGCACAGCTAAGTATGTATTAAATTTATGGAATTATATTTAGGCTTCTTCTACAGTTTAGCATCTGCATCTGCAGATCTGCATTCTAATCTATATAGAATTTTCAGCATGACAAATGTGAGAAACAAGAGGTTTAATGAGGGATTCTGAGCACATCCTTTTGTATTCTGCTCAAGATTGCTCTGTCTGAGTGTCATCAGGAGCAAGGGGAAGAGACCTGCCATCCCTGCAAGATGACTCACAGAAGTTTTGCTGGGAGTCATTATATGGAACATGGCACCCTCTGTGGTTAAGCCTGTCTTTTAGTCTCATGGATCTCTGAACATCACAAGAATTTGGTGTATGTGTGTGATACACAGAGCTGTGTACATCCACACACGTGTGTGCGCTCAGACAAGCTGTACATTTTGACCACAAAATGGAGATACTGGAATGCTTAGAGAGTGAGAAGTCTGAGGCTGTACCACGAGCAGTGACTCTCCTCTCGATGTTGGCCATTTCACTTAACTCTTCTGTACCTCATTTCTACACCTACTAAACAGGACTATCCTTACTTCCTCAGAGCACTCTTAGAACGAAATGCCATGTTTGCCATGACTATTGATGTCAGAGCACAGGACCTGCTATAGGTCAAATCTTAGTCAATGAGAAGTGACTAGCTCAGCCCAAATCCTATGTTGAAAGGGTCCAGGAAGACAGTGCAAATCTTAGGGAATTCGTGGCCTCTGCTTCTGTGACTCATTTGGGAAGCACATTAACTTCTTTCTCTTCCAGTTGAGTGGTGCTTATCACCTCAGCACTGCAAGGACTTCAGCAGAAGAAAAATGGAGTGCTGCCATCTCCACAAAAGCATGGAGTGTTGTCTCGTTTGGCATCTGACATACTTAAACATCACCCACTGTTGAAAGGCATGAGTTTATGATGGAACTTAAAGATGGTAAACACATGCCCTGAATTGAACATTTCAGGAGTGAAGTGTAATATGTGTAATAAAGCTGCAAACATGAGGCACTGTCTGGAGCTAATGCTTTTGCTGAATTCACTTCTGGAGCTCACCTTGTGGAACTCTGTCCTAAGAAAATTCCTTAATACAAAAATTATAGGAAAAGAAAAGTGGGAAAGAATAGGAATCATTTAATCAAACAAATATTACATGCTCGTTAACAATATTTAAAATTTGATCCCTGTATTGTTGTGAGTTATTTAGGCCTGTTTGTATTAGGTTTTTTCTTTCATATCTTCTCAAGGAACCTTCATAAATCTGATTAATTTATTGAATAGTTTCACATATTTGGGCAGAAGTCTGTGTAAATCAGCAATTCCCATTCTGTTCCCTAGTGACTTACTCATTTTAGTTTACCTCCACTAATGTGAAATGTGTGCAAAGGAAATTTCCTATAGTACAAGTGTTCTAATATGGCAGGTAGCATATGGAAAACAAAAGAAAGAAGGGAAGAAGGAAAGGATAAATGAGGAAATGAACAAGCAAAAGAACATAAGAGAAAGGAATTGAAAAACTATGGGGAATCCTCTGTCTGAAGGCCCCAATTCCCACTCATATACCTCTGAGAAGCAGACTTTCTGTCAGGTGTGCACAATCCAGCTATTGTAATGACTGAAAAAGCCATTGGGAAGCAGGAGTTCTTTTTTTAACCTCTTCTCTAACTTGTTAAAGCCCATGTAAATCCCACCAGCTCCATCATGAAACGCTTGCCTGAGCAAAAGTTTTTCCAGCACATTTTCTGAGTCTCACATAATTGAAATAGGAGGGGATTTGAGCCTGATTCAATAGAGCAGTTTGAGTTAATTGATAAACCTTCCCTTTTTATTATCAGTGCTACCCTTCTGTCTGAAAGGCAGGGAGATTTCCTTATGGGATTTGAGCAAATATTGGAAATTGCAGTGGCAAATTAGCAGGGGCCACAAACCAGAAGTGACAGCTCAAGGAGGCTGGTGGAGGGAGTGGAGCAATCCCTCACCAGTAGCAATTGGCCAGACTTATCATATGGACTAATCACAACAGAGCTGGTGAAATAATGGGCACCAGATGTTAGCGCTTTGTAGACGTTGGCTCTCTGGAGACCAGCTCCGCCAAGCGAGCTCCCCAGGAGCAGGAGCATGGCTCTCATCTATTAATAAGACAGGGGGCTGCTGGTCAGTGCCTATTCCACATATCTATCTGGTGATGCTACAGCCCCTTTCCTCAGCTTAAGGAGTATTTGCATTCATGAGGAGCATTTCCATGACTTGTATGCCTTAGATTCACAGCACTTCATTTGTTCCGTCATGAACAAGTGAGTGAAAGCTAGTCATGCAATGGATCAAATCACTGGTGGCTGTCTCCACATAGATCTTTAATAGGGATGCTTCTCTGCAAAGCACTGACTATTTCCCTGCAGAATTTTACAGCTGTAAAGGTTTTACTGGCAAAGTGGGTAGGAAGGAATGGGGTGGGAATGTTTTCCCCCAGGAGCTTTACAGAGAAAGTCTTAAACTGCTCTCCAGAGTCCAGGGGCTGCAGACAGGAGGAATTCAGAGAAGGAGTAAAGCAGACCTTTCTCTTGCTGTTATGTGTTGTGCTCTCAAACTGGGTCTGGCCACAATGTAGCCTTACAGGATTATCTTACACCTCTATAATTGTTTATAATAAGCTTGCTTGAAAAGACAGGGATTTGCATCTAAGCCTCTGCTAAGAGCACTGCCACCAGCACTGCTGCCAGCTGCAGCACTCTGTGCTGTGCCATAGCTTGGAGGGATGATGTGGCTCTGGTTTAGGTTTTGTGCAGGAATCAAACCTGGCTAGGTAATCAGCCTGGTGGTGGGCAAAGAGGATCAGGGACCTTGCCTAAAGTAAGTCAGAAGTGGAATAGAAGATGGTCACAGAATTAAATATAACTGCTGCTTAAAAGAAGATTAATATATCTGTCAGCCATGCTGCTTGTGGCTTGTTCTGAGGGAGTCATGTCTGCAGAGTGGGCCCCCTCACTGCCAGTGCTGGCCACAGAGCTGGCTCAGCTCTTTTTGGATGCTGACTGATGTGGTTTCAGTTTCAGATAGATGGGAGCAGTCTCTCGTATCTGATCTCTTCATCTCCCAGCACAGGACTTGGACTTGTTCATGGGCAAAGGCCCATCTCTGCAGAGGGGCTATAAAATGAATGGCCTTTGAAGATATTGAGCAAATATCAATCTTCTTTTCAGCTAAAGCATCTTACAGATCCTGACCAAGGTGTCCAAAAGCAGAGGTGCAGGCAGTCTCTGTTTACTCATGTCCTCTTCGTCTGAGAAGAAAGAAGCTCTGATAAGACCTATAATGACAACTCATACGCTCATAAATTGTATAATAATAACAGAACTGTAGGAATAATCTTAAATATTTTCAAAAGAAATATATACTATGTAGTTCAGTAGACATCAACACATATTTGTGCTCAGAGATAGTATGACTACTGTGCTTTTGGGTTTGAGTAGGCTTCAGTGTGGCTGGAGACAGTGGAGGTCTGCAGCCACACTGAAGTCTGGTCTCCATCCCTGCAGAAAGGACCTGTCATCTCTTCTTTGGGAGCTTGTGTAAGTAAGAGCGAGAGAATAAAGCTCGGACGTTTTGAGGTTAAATGGCAAACTGTTAATGCTCCTATACTTCCAAGTGGGGTTTCAGAGCTTGTTTCTTTAGTCCTTGGCATCGGTTGGCAGGGTTTGCCAGTCCTTCAGTTGTTCTGGATACCTCAATTTTACCTTGACATCTGGGTTTCAGAAACTTTAAGCATTTCATCTCTGAAAATAAAGACAACTTCACATTTTGTTTGTGTCAGGTCAGACTGGGAACTGGAATCTATTCATTATTTTGAAATCCAGCCCCTGGATTTTAAGAGGAATGACAGCCCAAAAAGAGCTCTCCTGAAAGGGACATTGACAGTAAAAATTATTTGTCGTGTGGTTCCACTCATTCATAGCTGGCAAGGACCTGGAATCTCATGGAAATCAGATGTTATCAGATTTGTTATTGCAGATGAATCTGGATACACAACTCACTGCTCCCCAAGAATGTGTCAACCTTTTACTGTCACCTTTAACACTAAATTACATTGACTTTTTTTCCCTGAATGACAATTTCAGTGGTGTTTGTTTATAAAAAATATGAGATTTATTTTTCTCTGGGAACTTTTTTGGCAGGTTTTTTTTTTTTGTGTGTGTGAGAGGACTTAGACAACGTGACAGAACTGACAACTCCCATTTAAATGCCAAATGTCTCTTCCTAACTCCAATCTGCATCTAAAACAAAAAAAACCTATTCAAGACACAGACATTCCTTGCAGACATTTTTGCTATTCCTGTGGTCCCTCAAGAGCGGTAGTTTTTTTCTTTTGACACTTGAGATTCAATGATCAATCACCGAATACTTCCCCCTGTATCTGGATTAGCAATCAGTTGTGTTCTCCAGCATGTGCCAGGAACATCTTCCCTTCCCCTCCCCTCTACAGGATGCATTTCAACTTGAAACAGCAGCTTAGCCTTTGCAATTGCAATCATCAGCCTGATGATGTCTGGTGAAGAATGGCAGGAATGCCCTAACCAGAGAGGTGAGAAGGGAAAAAGTCAGAGGGTTTCTGTCAACTTCTGACAGTGGTAGAAACATCCTCTTTTCCTGATGAGCTGCCTTTCAAGTCTTGGCAGAGCCATTACCAATTCTATGGCTGCATTTCCCTGCATTTGGGGCCATCTGTCTTTACTCCTTCCATTCTGAAGTCAGAAAAGAAAATTATTTTCACATTAGCAACTCATTAAATGGTTCCAAACTTGTAGCACAATCACTGCTGGAGCCAAACCCATTGTTTTTACACTTCCAAATACGTACTTGGAGGCATTGTTCAGAGATCAGGGGCTGGCTTGCAGGACCTTCTGTCATGCACATGAGCAAGTGGGTGGGGTGGGGCCCTGTCACCCTCATCCATCATACTCCATCAATGTCACCACCACCTGCAGAGGCATTACCCCCAGTCACTCACTGACTTGGTCGTTTATTTCTGTCCATCAACATGAGCAGAAGGAGAGGATGTCAGTAGTCAGTATCAGAACTGGTAAAATTCTTGAGGTTTGTTTAAGGCAGTGAAGGTACTGAAGACCATTTGATGACTTAGGCAAGTTGGACTTTGAGCTTAGTTTATCAGCATAAAGAAGCCCTTAGGAGGTCAGGTACAGCGTTGTACTCACCATGCAAATGCCCAAGGCTACTGCTGATTAATCAGGGCAAAATGCATTGCCTTTGGCTGGAGAAAGACAGAAAAGCTGTATTTCAGGAGAGTCTTATCATCTAAGGGAAACACAGTGGTCTCTTTTGAAGACCTGGATCAAACTCACCCTTAGGTCTCCTACAAAACTCCTCAGTTTCCCCTTCCTGCAGTGAATCACTCACTGCATCACTGGCTGAACGTGAAAGCGGGATCCCCAGAAAAGCCCACATGTCCTACCGCTGCTGGAGAGAGCACTGCTGGCCTCGGTGGCCCTGCATTGCCCAAGGCACACTGAAGAGCCACTGGTATGGGACAGGGGAGCCACTTGTGTGGGACAGCCCACAAGAAAGCAAACACATTTCTGTGCTGCTTGGCTAAGCCAGTGCTAACATCTGAACAACTTCTAAAACTTCAGTCTCTGAACTGGCTGCTGAAACCCTCTTTGGCAACAGCCACGAGCTCCCTCAGCCTGCCCAGCAGCTCGAAGCAGATGGTGGATGTGGTACCCTCTCTTCAGAGTTTTCCAAAGTGGTTGTGCTCCTGCGGCTTTCCTGAGAGCTGACGCAGGCTTTGGGAAATGCAGCTGCATTTTAGGGGCTGAGCAAAACATTTTCTGCATTGCATATGAAAAGCCTTCTGGGAATCAGAGGGTATTAATCAATTTTACATGTACCATTCCTTGCGTTTAAAAATCAGGGCTCCCTGCACATTGTTAAAGCCTCCCGGAGCCCCTTCTGTCCCTGGAGTCGATCACTGTGAAATGAGGACATGTCACAGCATAGCTTATTAGGGAAACCAGGGTGTTTCCGTTTGTTTGGATTTGTACAGAAAAGGGTTTTTCACAGGGGCTGTGCTTTGACAGTCTCGTCCTCCCCCAGGCTGGTTCACATTTAGCAAGGGACGGCTGACAAAGCTCCTGGGCCACGGAGATCCACAAGGTGCTTGCAGCTGGCACAGATACCTCATTAGAAATTCATTTTTTCCTGTCATAATAACAAAGTGCAGAGCAGCGGTGGCAACATAGTTTCGTATGGGAAAGCACACAAAAGGGGACAGCTGAAAGAAGCTGTGCTTTTCTCCTGTATTTCCAGCCCGACAGAAGCATCTTCAAAGGGAGCAGCCTTGCCCGTCCGCCGCACCCTCTCGGCCTGAATCGCTTGAATGGCATTTTATACACCTACTGCACCCTGGGGCCAGCCAGCCTCCAGGAAACCCATTCACCCGGCCCCGCTCCTGCTCCCGGCGTTTTGTTGTTTCCTATCCGCGGAAGCGGTGGGCAAATAAAAACGACAGCCCCGGTCTGTGAGCCTCAGCTCCCTTGCAAGCATTTCTGAAACCCCGCTCCCAGGCAAGCGGAGCCGGTCCATTTCTTAAGGGGGAGGGTGGTAAACCTCCAAAAGTAGAGAATGACTGCTGTCTAATTGCCCTCTCTGTTTATTTGTGTGGTGAAAGTGAAAAAGTAGATTCAGGAGGGCAGAAGTGAGAGGAGAGCAGCATGGCTGCTGTGACTGTCACTGTCAGGATAGTGCACAGATGAGGGCTATTGAGAAACTGGAACAGTTAGTCACTGTGGAGGTGGAGAGTGGCAATGAAGCACCCTTCTCATGCACAAGCATCTTGATCCACCTCCCCAAAGCAAATGAAAGAAGAGACAGGGTTTCTAAAGACAGGAGATTTCATCTCCTTGGAAGTGTAGAGTGAAAGCAAAGATTGCATTTAAAAATCTTGGCTTTATTTCTCTGCCTATTATTTCTTTTCCATCTTCCCTTCCTTTATATTTTTTTTTCTCCTTGCAACACCACATGTATTAGAAAAAAAATAGGAGGATGAAGGAGAGAGACAGAAAGTAAACAAGCAGGGTGGGAATAGGAAAGGACTGATAGCCGAGAACTGAAAGTCCTGAAACAATGTAGTTGCAACTCAGGAGCTTCCCTCTCATACACAGACCAAAACCACATGCAATAATTTCCTTTTTCAGACAATGGGCTGTCCGATTTCTTAAAATAAAAACACAACCAAAAACCAAAGCAAAGCAAAACAAAACAAAAGAACCTAACAACAACAACAGCAAAACCCCAATAAGTAAAGATTCCTGATACAAAAATATAGTCAGATCTGTGTAACACATTAAACACCAGCGCCTCACCATTAGTCCAATCCTCCATAACACAGCACCAAGAAGCTTTGGCAGAAGTACAGCAAATGAACCCACTTTGATCCCTCAGCCTGGAAGGGAAGACACCAGGGAAAGGCACCAGGCAGACCACTGGTGCAAAAACAGTACTTGCAGTTTTCTGCCTGCCAGAGAAATCTGAATCCCCACTTTGCTGTATGTGGTAGCCCAGAGACATCAGCATCAGAAATCTGGAGTAGTGTGAGTGTGAGGCAGACTGCAGACTGGGAAACAAAGACCACTAGGCAAATCTTTAACACATTCCAGGAGTACTGTCATCCATGAAAGGATAATGTATAGATGCCTTTTCTATTCAAGAAACCAACTGTAGGGCATTTTTGCTATAGACATTGGCAATAAAGTTATGTTCAGGAAGTGGGGATTCACTGTACCTTGGATAAATGTTCAGTAGTGCCCAAATGTACTACGTCTAGTTTTAGACACTTTCAGGAGCATTACCTAGCCCTCCAGAGAGCTCTGGCTTTCTGTACTGCCTAAATAGATAGGGACCAGGATGCCTATCAACTTCAGGCTATTGTAAACTTAGTTAAACTCCTCCTTCCCTCAGTGTCACATCTCAGAAGTAGTTTAGTCAAGGGTACTGAGCAGCCTTCTGAGAAGTGTCTGTAATGGCACAACTAGTAATCAGCGAGCACAGGGGATACTTGGGATACTCTTAATGGGAGCACCTTGGGAGGGCAGGGATGGGGGTACTGGGCTGAATGTGGTGATGCAATTTTAAAAGAAACACAAGGAAAAGATCTCCACCATCTTGGTCTGCAACAGGAAATTAGGAAGGATGTCTATCAGACTGAGTAGGATGTGCACTTAAGGGGAGATTCTGATCTGCAGTAACTCGAGCTGTGCAGATATTTGGGTTGTGCTCTCAGCTCATCACCAGGGCCTCTTTTGTTCCTTGTCTGCCAAGGGATTTCCAGAGGGTCCTTTGTTCTGTCCAGCTGGTGAGATTCAGAAGATGGGGGTTGGCTGGAATTGCTATGGGGGGAGCATCCATATTTGCAATAAAAAGGTAGTGTAGATGAGAGGAAACAAGACTAATCTGGTAAAGCCATATTGAGGTAGAATAATTTCCCTGAGACATTGGACATCCGGACAATTTTTGTGACTCCCCAGGTTGAAACTGAGCTCTAGGTTGTTTACATGCAGCAGGCATAGGGGCTCACAGGAGGGCTGCAGGTGGCAGATGAGGCTCATGTTCTTAGGACTATCTTCTCCCCATGACCTAGTCCACAGCACCTCCAAGGACAATCTGTGCTTCACACTGTACTCTGAAGGGAGGCACGCCTAGGTAAGCACTACCTAACTCAAACAGAGCTTTGCTGAGGCAGGTACAAGCTGTGATCCAGGGCTGGGGGTAACCATAGGGGGGTGCCTGAGCCACACTCTGACCATAGTTACCAGTTTAGTCATGGCCACCCAGCCTCTGATAGAGACAGCTACCACACAGAGGAGTAAAATAAAGAGTGCCCGCGTGGAAGCATGAAGAGATAATGATAGCTGGCTGACCAGGAGAAGACTTCCTCCTTGTAAAATAATGTATTTGATCTATAGATGAATCTGTTGCATTTGAAAGACTCCTTACAGAGATTGTCAGGCCACTATGCCAAGAATGAGGAGATGGCAAATAATTCAGTTAAGCAAAAACACAAGTGAGCTCAGAATTAGTACTGGAAACCACAGATTTAGCACTTGACAAACCTATCATGAAGGGGTTAGATTGGCCATACAGGTTTCTTGGTCAGACTGCCAGAAGGACAGAGGAGCTGGAACATGAATTGGGCAATAACCCATGTATGAGACTGGCTGATTCAGAGCAGGGATTTAAGACTATGTTGACTCCAGCCCCTGATAGGACACTGCTTAGTGAAGGGTTGGATGTTTTAGAGGGTTGTCCACTTTTTCCAAGGAAGAATCAGAAGTGGTGCCCTGCTAGATATATGAGAAATCTCAAAAAAGCATATATTTCCACAAAGGAAATCCAGAGGTATTGGGTTAAGCCTAAGGTACTCAACAGTGATCAGCATGACACAAAATAAAATCCTGCTAGTCTCTGGTAACCCTTGGGAGGCAAAGAGTGTCCTCTCATTGCTGGTCTGAGTTGCTTGACCTAAGCTATACTCTTGCAAGCTGTCTCACTTACGAGATGTGTCCAGTGGTTCCAGATGGGCTCAGAGCACCTCTGTCTGCTCATGCCTTCCAAGTACACCAGGCCAAGACTTCACTGCATGGGTTGCACTGGTTAGCTGTCAAGTCCATTTGCCTGCTAAATAACAGAGTAAATTCAACAATCTGCAGCACTCAGTGAAGGCTTAGGGATATCATGTCCCACACTCAGCGCTTGTCCCAGACTCAGGGCACTCACCCCTATGCTTGTTTCTCTCATAGTGTCTGGGGTGCACTGAGTAGTGTATGCCTGCCTTGTGGTGCCTGGTGACAGGGGGAGAGCAGCAGGCAGAGACCATGGGGAGAGAACACATGGGCACAGAAATTGTGATGTTGGAGGGCTGCAGTTGCTAATGGATGTCCAACCATTACAATCTTATTTGTTGGAGGTTTGACTGATTTATACTGCTCTTTATACTAGATGACTATTCTTGTGGTTAAATGCTTATACTCCTTTCTGTTGCTTATTTCCTGCAATACATTGGACTTGCAGAGGGAAAATGGAAAGAGAAGATGTACAGGATGTCGTGGGCAGAGCTCAAGAGCATTATGCCTCATATAGGCTAGAGAAGATGTCATAGTCAGGGGAGGTGCTTCTTCTAGCCTCAGTCCAGAGGGATGAGAACTCAAGATATTTTCTTGGCCTCTCTGATGACCTTTGTAAAGATAAACTCTTAGAGTAGCTTTAGAGACCTGAAGATGGAAGTTACCAGCCTGTGTAGCACACACAAGGCTGAGTATAAGGGTAGTGAAATTCAGCCTCCACATCTGTGAAGCCTGACATGCTCTCACATTGCTTTCCTTCTTCCCAGCCACCACTTCCCAGCAGACACCTGCACTCCATATGGAGTGAAAGTGATGGTCCAGGAGGTGACACTTGCCGCCCAGTCTGGGCACCCCTGATCACTGGCAGTCATGATGTGTTTATGCCCCCAGGAAAAAGAGCAAAAGACCTTACATGAACCAGCTGTGGGATCATGCAACCCTTTGACATAGTGGGCTGTCATTTAATCCTGGGTAATTGCGAGTAGGCGTCAGCCCTGAAGCAAACAAGGTTTGTGTGTTTTGTCCATAACTGACTCCCAACATATTTAGCTCACACTGATGTGAAATGCAAAATTCCTCTTGTTAAAAACAGGGCAAGATCCGGCCCAGAGGAGGTGGGAATCTGCTGCCTGGATTGCACCATATTCCCCTTCAGCACTTTTCCAGGTCTGTTTAAGCAATGCTTTGGAAGCGGTGCTCCCTGTCCTGGTGCTGTCAGTCTTGTGTGCGTGTGTGAGTGTGTTTGTTTTCCTCAGTATTTTATTTTTGTACATAATTTTAATTAATTTTTTTTTTGTGGCCTTGAGAGTAACCCTTCTGAAAGTAACAGACCCCGAAATTCATTAAATGTGTGAAATGACAGGAGAAAAAGTGTGAAATTGTAACAGTCTGTATGGGCCTGATTAATAGAAATTTTTCCTGACAATCCCTGGGCCCTTCTGGGGGTCAGTGGAACGGAGCAGCTGTAAAGACAGCAGGAGCAATTTAGAAGCTGCCTGATGGGGGCCATGCATACTTTGGAACAAGTGGGGAGAGTCCCATGCCCTTGTTCAGGCCAGTGGGAGATGATTGGTCACCACAGTGTCAGGTTATCAAGCATAGTAGCCTGAGGTGTGCTCCCACCACCTTGAAAGGGTTTTTGGCTTCAAGGGAGGTTATTGTTGTCTCTACTATTTTCAGTCCTCCAGCCATGTCACCCATAAAGCTGATTCTGGTGCATCGCCACATTTCTGTGCTTCTGCTAAAGAGCCAAGCACTAGTGAGGGCAAAGCCCTACAGTGGAGTTTGCCACTGGAGTGAGGCTGGGAGGAGATTGCTTCACTTTCTGTCCTCCTTGGTGCCTGAAGAGTCACCAGCCAGGGCCCTAGCTGGGGCTGGATACAGTGCTTATGCTGCTGCTGGGGTGAGGTTCTCAGTGGCAAAGGCAGCCAACACCAAGGACCGGGGAGGTCAGATGGCTGTGCTTGTGAGGAATATCTCCCTGGCTCCCACCAGGCACCCCAACCTGAACTGCTGACNTTTTTTTTTTTTTTTTTTTTTTGAGCAGCTCTATATAGCCAAATGCTTTCACCCTAAGAAAGATACAAAAGAAAACATCAAAGTAAATGTCCCCACACTGACATAAGGCTAGAATAATGGTGACCTAGTAGCTAAAGACTGGGACGAATACTGAAAGTAATTCACTCCCCTCGATAACAATGGGGCATGTGTGACAATGATATATACCAGGAGGCGAGGAGAGCCACTTTTGTTGGGTAGCGATACCCCACAAACCCAATTGTAGGGAGATTAATACTGTCATAGGACAATCATCAAAGACCATCAGCTCATCATATTTTCATACCATAAGCAGCTCAAGGCGCCGGGGCTGCCTCTCCGGCAGAAAGCCCCGTGCAGAAATTTGAAGGGTGTGAAATCGACATGATTAATAATTATAGTTATTAGCACATGTACCAGCTGCTCATGTATGGTTTAGCCCGTGATTTATGGGGCCATAAATGCCCATATCTGCTTCTGACGTGGAAAGGAGAAGGGCACGCAGTCATGGGCAGAAAGCATCGTCCCTGGTGCCAGGGGCTTTCCTCCCCCTTGCTCCTGACAAAATTAAAACAACAACAAAAATGGGCCAAAAAGTCACCTCTGCTCCGCAGCAATGGAAGGAGGCCTTTTGTTCCCATGTCTGCCTTAACGGCGGCTGAAACCTGTCTGCTCAATGTCCCCAAAGCCTTTGAAGTTTGGATTGCAGCTAACAAGGGCTAGAGATTTCCCTCCCCCACACAACTTCACACTGTTGCCAGGCTGCAAACAATCACCATACATATTACAGATGAAACCACGAGGACCAACAACAGAAAGAAAAACTAATTGTCTAGTTGCCAGAAGTTAAAGCTTTTGTTTCCAAATGTAATTTGATTCCTCTTTCTTCCAGCTCCCCCCCAGCCTCACCATCCATTTACAATGTGTTTCATCATAGAAAACTATTTTACTTTGACACAATCTGAAAAAATGGTTTGAAATGGCCAGGCAAACAATATCACCACCCTTAGCAGTAGGTATGATGGTGCTTTAACTCTGAAGATTATTCTTGTCTTCTGAAGACTTGTAATAATGACTTTTCCCCCTGCCAGAACAAGAAAATCTGTTTAGTATTGCGGAGAAGAACCACAACCGTGAATGTGCAAAATTGAAGCATACAGGGCTGCAGCCCTATTTTTTCCATAACCATAGCCATAGACTAGCCATGCCTTGTTCTCAAGCAGAAGCCAAGTTGGTGCCCTGTACTAGGTGTGCTATTTCCAGCCTGCATTGAAGTCCATAGCAAGGCTGCACCCCTCCTCTGGGTTAGGTCACAGCACAGTGAATGGCAAACAGGGTAAATGTGTCCCCACTGCCTCTTGTGAAATCTGGTGAGCTGTGCTGTTCCATGAAGCCTGCTGATCTCACACTGACCTGATGAGCTACAAAATTCAGTCAGATGAAGGATTTCCTGCACAATGAGCATGAGTAAACTGAGAAAATAGCACAGTAGTGCATCTCAGGGGCTAAAATGATATCAACATACCAGAACAGCCTCTGGCAAACACTGGAGTCTGGATGTGAGAAGGGAGAAAGACGGGGTTATACCACAGTATTTTCTATTTCTTGCATTCTACAAAAAGGTGATGAAAGGGTGTGTCAGAATAACAGCAAAGGCAATGGGATGTTAAAAGGATTATTGGATTATTCTGCTTTTAAATGGACTCCATGTAGTTCACATAGTTCAAGGCAGAGGACAGATTAGTCTTAATAAAATAACATAGTATAAATAATTTATTTACTGAATCTCATCAAAATAATTTTGATTTCTTTTCCTCTGGGAAACTGAGTTTTAGGGCCTAAAAATTAGTCTGTGTTCATGCAAAAGTCTTTATTAAAAGCTGGACATATTCTAGGAAACTAAAACATTTTCACAAATGTTTAATCAAAACCAGTGGTTTTTCATTCAAAAGCTGTTTTAGTGAGAAAAATTGACCAGTCTTTAAATGAAGTTGGTTGACAAGTTCTTGGTGTGCCCTTTCCCTCAGAACTGAAATACACCCTCAAAGATCTTGGGAGTTTTTATCTGTATGTCTTTATTGGCCCTTTTTTTGTGTGCTCAGGAAGGCCTGATTTTAAAGTGACAGCTACCAGTGGTAATTTGGATGCCTGTTTCTCCATGTATTGCTAAATCTGTATCCTAGACAAGAAGATTTTTTTTCTCTTAAATTTTAAGTGATCCTCCGTGACATTGGATAACGATTAAGCTGTAGCCAAAGAAGACCTGTGCTCGAGCCAGACACAGTCAGTTGGCTGAATAGAAGAATAACTGGGTGAAATATGAGGGCCTGGGAGCAGGGGTCAAACCAAACCATCTAATGGTTCTGTTCCATCTTCTGTTGCATGAACCTGGGAGCCTGTTTTGGTGAGAGCACAGATGTGCATGGTGTGTCAGGTGGAGGTGCTCCTTATGGGTTCAGAATGCAGGACTGCAGAGCTCAGCAGGAAAACCAGCACTGGGGTGGCTGGTGTGCACCACCTGCAATGCCTGTTTCCAGCACAGCCACACACAGGGAGACCACTGGATTTTGGCGTCACTGGGGAGAAACACATTTTCTCTGAGGACTCAAAACACCCACAGTCAGTTCTGATCTGGTGTGAATTGTTGACTGTTTTTCTTGTTTCTTATCCCAATCCTCCTAAAATAACACTAAAAACCTTTCCATCCTTTCCAAAGCTATCTTGTGTATGTTTATGTGTGTGTTTGTAAAACAAAGCTGTGGAGACATCAGGCAGATTCTGAACTCTTTCATGTAAAGTATTTCAACAGCTTTTGGCAAACATAACAGTGCCAGGGATTCTTTATACTGTCACCTTGGATATCCAAGGTAGAAAGGGGTTGCAGATTCTTCCCTGTCTCATATTATATGCATGTGTGGCAAGAAAAAAATCAGACTTTTTTTCTTTAGGGATGTGTATACCTACCTGTAAACATGGTTATATATCTATGTGTAGTTTTAGCTGAATTTTAAGTACCAGAAAATTCTTAAATATTGGGTTATACTGAAATATTTCATCCCATCAGCCAGTCTACATGGGGGTGACAAAAGTCATCAGCAAATATGAGTTTAATGATTTTTTCATGAAGGAGTTTATGAGTAGAAGTATGTAAATATAGGTGTGACAATTTGTGTGCATCTATGCCTACACTGTATGTGTGTATATGTAACACATATAATATCTCCACTTAAAAAGTGAAAGAAGAAGTAAATGTAGTGACCAAGAAATATACAAATAAAGTAAGGTAAGCTAATTTACATATTCATACAGAAACTGCAAATTCTGAACGCTCGGTGGTTTTGTTATTTGTTATGAGCAGCATATTGCCCAAATGGAATTATTAAGAAATAAATATTGGTTGTATTCAATCACTTAATTAAAATTAAAAGACTTTTTTTCTGTTCTATTCAGTCACATATGGCTTGTTTAAATGAAACTCTCACACAATATATCAATATGTATCATTTCACTGAAACAACACTGGTTTTCATAGCTGAGACTGAAAAATGTTTGTTCTTATGCAAAAGAAGTGATTTTACAACACACTAATAATATCTATTTTAGGGCCAAGGGATGAAAAGTGGGAAGGGGACCCCATTGCAGACGGGAAGAACAAGATCTCTCTCACTTTTTAAACAAACAAGAAATAATGCCAAGGTCTCAAGACAGATCTGTGCATTGCAGGTGATAAACAGAGAGAACCACCAGTGTAGCAGGATAACGAAGAACAGCTTGTGACATAACTTTGGCTTCTGGTTATTTCTCCTGATTTCTTAACAGCGCTGTATCAGACAAACTGGAGGATATTTTCTGGAGTTATGGTTTTTATGTAGCACTTAGAAAAAAAATGAGGAAGTATGTGACTACCTTAGCAAAAGCTAGGGAGGAACAAAGGAAGGGAGAATCGGGTGACAGAGAGGTCCAAGAAAGCCCACGAGGAAGTAGAAACTGTGTATATTTATATGTAAGTACACACATGCACAAGCATGTGTGTGTCTGTGCTTGTGTATGCATATTTGAGCATATGCTGATCTGTGTGTCTGCATGCAAAAAAGATTCAGTCATCTCTTAGGTTACCTTTAATATCAGCAAATGAAATGAGTCATCTCATCTGTGTGACTTTAGTATTTCTCTCTTCTCCACTGCCTTATCTGGAGACTTTCCTGTGCTCCATCTAGATAACTGTGCTGTGAAAGCTGTCCCATCACAGCCCTTGATTCTGCCTCTTCCAAGCACAGAAGTTCTAAATTTTTCCATATTTTTTTTCTTCTGTACTCATCAGGAAATGAAGCATGGGGGCCAGACAGGATTTAGAATTTGTAGAGGAAGGGACATTTAGTAACAGCTTTTAATAAAGATTTTCATTATCAAACATAAAGTCAATATAAGTTCAAAACTATTTTAGTGGCCAGTGGGACCCTGGTTGACTCTGCAAAAGGATATTCCAGAAAATCTATTGGAGTTAAAGAAAGTGGGCACAGCCATTATCTCCAGGAAAAGAGCTGGCGAATCACAGGTGCTGGCCCAAGAGTGGGATATGGTTTGAGGTAACTAGGCAGAAAAAATCACTGCTGGAAAACAGAACTCTACAAGGAGCATTTCTAGCAATTCAACACCAATCATAACTATTTAACTAGTTCAATAATATGTTACACAGCTAGTCTGCAATTTTCCTAAAGAACAGTTATGCAGAATTGGGCAGCTGCTCAGATCACTCAATTCAAAACAAACCATTTGCATAATAAATATTTGCAGAGGAGCAAGTGGGTGGAGTTTAGGCGAGTGCACAGATGAACATAAAAATCAAATATGGCTGGAAAGAAACTAGGCTTAATTACAGGAGGAAAACAAAAAACCACCAACAACCAAAGTGCGCACACACAGACACATATATTTCTTCAATTACTTAAAAGAATTAGTGCAAATATTCTAATTAGTTCATTTGCCTCTTTCCAGGGTCATAGATTTCTTTCTGTTCCTCACGGACTGAAAAAAAGAAGCTTGTGGGTTTATTCTGGAGCTATGCACTATTTCATTTGCAAGCAAATAGTTTGAGAGTATACATGTGTGCTTCTGTGGGTATGCAAGGATCTGAGGGTGAATGGCAAAATGCCAGGGTCTACAGCGCTGTTTCCAGATAATGTCTGTTCCACAATGACACTCAGGTTAAAAGATAGCTACAGCTTTTTTAATAGCAGAACTTCACCCAGACATTGCTCTTGCACTGAGTCCCAGAATGTATGATGGGAATTCAGTAGCAGTTTCTACCTTTCACAGTCGTCTTCTGGGTATAACTTGTCCATCACTACTGTGGCCAACAAATTACCATGTTATATACTCCAAATGAATTATCAGTTTCTACCCTGTTTCCACAGAGCTAGTGGCAGAGTGGAAATAGACCAAAATGAGTTAAAAATCGTTTGACAAGACTCACTTGTTGATTGTAAATGGCTCAGAAAAGCCAGTGAAAGGGAAATAATTGAGAAGAGAATGTTAAAATGAGCAGAGATCAGACCTAGAAAAGGGGAAAAAACCAAACCAAAAAAAAACCCCAACAAACCAACCCTCTGAAAAACCCAAGCCATCCTTCCTGGATCTCGAGACAAAGATATTAAGTTGGGAGGATGCAAGAGAGAAAAGGAGGATGAGCATCATGGCAGCACAGACAAGAAAAAACATTGTAGTGAGACCGACCCTTGGCATGTTCCCAGCATGAGGAAACTTGATGCACATTTAATCCAACTACATTCTTCATGGGTCTTCTGCCTCTCTTAGCAGCCCAGAAGCTCATCTGTGGTGAGGAAAGTAGAAGGACAAGGTCTCCCTGTGTGACCTCTGCCTGGCAATACGTAACAGTGACATATTAAATATGATTAATATTTTCTTCAGAACTGAGTTTACAAAAATACATGCTCAGCTGTGGTCAGCAAACAAGACCATAATGTGGTGTCTATCACGGCACAAACAGTATATTAATGGAGCCATTAATCACCATCAAAACTGTATTAGGAGTGAAGATAGCCAAAGAGAGCTTAACTGACAGCAAGTGGCCATAAACCTGTCCAAAAACTAATTTGATTACCATCATACCAGCATCTGTGCCACTTATGAGGGTTCATTTTTTTGATGAAATTATGTAGACAAGTCGTTCATGCGTATAATAGACATCTAAATCATGGTAAACATGTTGTTGGCATGAGAAGTAGTTAAAGAAAGTGGGACATTGCTTTGCAGGTGAAATTTCAGGCAAAATGCACTGCTGGTGTCACAACAGTTGGTTAGAAAACTGTTGTCAAACTCATCTTGCCAAGCTGTGAGTGAGGAATGTTTTTGATCCACATTCAACAGAATAAACGCTGCTGAAAGTCAGGGGATGTTGGGAGCCTCCAGCTATTTACAAGAAGGACGGCTTTTGCCAATATAAACTCTTGCTCTTTATCAGCTATAAATATTCCTTACAAACAATCTGTTTTATTCATAGACAGTTGGACCCATTATGTTTTGGTCTTGACAGATGGGACAGTAGGATGCTGCATTTAAATGACACGGACTGTATAGGAATTTATTTCCAGATGATAACTGAGCCTGGAGCTTCCACATAAATCAGGGGAGGGAAATTATTCTGTAAGAAATATGTTCAGATTTCAGCCTCATAAATACAGAGAGAAACCAAATTTTTGGGGCTTCTTCACTTTTATGTGAGCATTTTAATGATCATTTTAGGCAGCTACCAAGAAATTCACATTCACTATTAGTAATGTTATGCACAAGAGAAGTCTTTCAGGAAAGTAAAAGATAAGGTTGTCCCATCTACATGTTACTAAGAGGCTGAAGTGTGAAAAGATCTCTGTTTTGGAGGTCAGGGATAATTGGATTTTCTAGCAGAACAAAACTGTCCAATTGACAAAATGAATGCAGACTAAAAATCACTGTTTCCCCACTTGCTTTACAATGCTGCACAGGGTAGGTAGGGGTGAATGGGTAGCTGCATGCAGAGCCACCACTGAAAGGTAGGGACAAGAGCTTGTAGCTCAGTTAAGAAAAGGATTTGAAAGCCAGGTAGTCATGTGAAGCTGTGCTGCTTTAACTTGCCATCTTTAAATAGACTTAGCATGTCTGAAGGTCTCAGGCCATTTGAAATGTATCCCAGGTATGTGCTGTACATATGCCGAATGCATAATATAATTGAATATGGGACAGAAAGGGGATCAGTCCCCAGAGAGGGAGATTGTTTCTTCAAATGAGATGTTAATGGTAGAGTGAGTGACATTTATCTCCAGTCCTTTTATGAATCACTGAGACACAAACAGAGTACACCTTGCCTTTGCTGTGAGCTGTGCCTCAAGCCGTGGGAAGCTGCCTGCCATTCACAAGCCAGTGCCTTGTAGGCAGCTCCATCTTACCTGAGTTCGCAGATGGGCCATTCCCCAGGTGGGTCTGGCAAAACACTTCTCATTAATCATTGCTTAAAGCCCTCTCAGTGGGAAGACCTCAGGTTAGACATCATTTGGAAACAAATTGGGTGAAAAATAGCTCTGACAATAAGGAGCCCACACAGAATTCCCCTGTGAGAGCTTCAGCGGTGTGAAAACAGACTCTTCCAGGACACTAAATGATCTGTCAGTTAGCAAATGACGTTATAATCCAGTTTTATGCTGCAGACAAATCAAAGCCTTTGCTTCATTTCCTCATTTTTCCCCTCTATTTTCCTCCTTTACCTCCTCTAAAGTGACAAAATATTTCAGTTAGGAGAGATAGCCAAGTTGTAAATGCTTCCAGGGACAAATCTAAGTCTTTCAAGGTTGCACTGTTGTCTCTCTTCTTCCTGTGCTATCATTAACAGCAGAACCCCCCATAATCTACAGGCCCATCATAAGAGAGCATCAGGCTGCCCAAGAACTCCAACCCCACCGGTGCTGGCCAAAGGGTGCAGTTGTGCCCAGCCCTGCCTAGCAGGGTTCCCACTTCTGTCCCAGCTTAAGTGTATCTACCAACATCCTGTTAGATTAATTTTCAAAATGAAGCTTTAAAATGAGGCATAGAATCAAGTGCTTTTGTGAATGGAAGCTACAGTAACTATTTGAAAGCAAAAAACTTGTGCAGCCTGATTTTATCTTGTTAATTGTTAGTATTTACTTTCAAGCACGGAGACTTCATGCCAGTGGTAATTCTGGGTCCTCAGAGACATTAAGTATTGACCAGCTCCAGGGAACTTAAAAATGGTGGTTTTTCTCTGCCTCCATCATTGCTTCTTTTCTCAAGTACAGTGTTAAATTGCCTCAGGGCTTAGACAGAAAAAAGGAGATGAAAAGGAGATAGTGAATCTGCAGAATAATTTATCCAAACTGAATAGAGGACCAAAGTATAATATGTGGCAAGTCTGACATTCGTCACTGAAATACATACAGCATAGCCCAGCTACCACAGAGAGGCAAGGGCACAGGCAAAACACACTGCAGCAAGGGGCTTAAAAAGCCAGCAATTATGAAAACTCAAGTTTTTCCATCTTGATGATGCTCACATTGACTTATCTACATGAACCTCTGCCTACACATTACAATAGAAAAAGTTATGGCCTAATTTTTGATGGGTTCCAGCTCTGATGCCCAGTGTCCTTGCATGATGTAAGAGTTTTATGAAGTCTCTCAATTGTCAGTCCTAACACAACCAGTTTTGGAGTTTGAATAACAGAAATGGACATCAGTCAGAATCAGGCAGTCCACTATCAACTGAGAGTCATTGCCGTGTGATACCAAATGTGCAGCAACCTGTTGGGGTTTTGCTTTCCCACTGAACTGTCCCTAAGGAATTTAAGACTCCTTGCTCTCATGCTTTTACTCAGGGACTTCTTTGGCAGCCTTTTGTCTGTCGTGAATCAGTGGCTTTTGCCTAACAGTCCTACAGGCTCAGCTTTCTTATCCAGGGATTCAATACAATCCTCAAAGATTGGTAGACCCCACATATTCACTTTTCTTTTGGTAGGGTTCATCCAGACATGGTTGAGGGACTCAGTGTGGTCCATACTGGAGTTCCTCTCTGAGCCCTGTCACCACCCTTTTCCCAGAGCACTCCAGAGTGCTCCCCAGCACAAATATTTGCTAAGAAGCGAGAACAATGTCAGTTATTTAGGAAACACACAGACCATCTGTACGACTCCTTCTTGCTCTAGGCACTACCTTGCACCATGAACAGCCTTGCTGAAATTCAGCTTAAAATTCAGCCTGGCATACTGCTGTCAAATTTCCAACTGTGGCCTCAAGGTGCTGAGAAAGGGATACTGATCCAGCGCTCATCCCAACTCAATATGTTTGCATCTCTCTGCTGGCCTCTGGAAATTATGGGGATGCAGCCAGGCTCACTCATCACACAGAATTACTGAGCATGTGAGTGTGTTCTCATGACAGCCCTGCATAGCAGTCAGCAAGTAAGAAGATTTATTGCTTTATTTGACACTCTGTTATTCACTAACTGAGCATGACACATCTGGGACTAGGAACTGCCAGTCTGACACCAATGAGCCTTTTTTGCATTGATTGAGTTTATCCAGTTCATGCTCAGAATACAACCTGGGTAAGGAAGAACTCCCAAAACAGGCTGTGATGGGAGCTGCTGGTTGTATGTTTTCCAGGAGAATGAATATGATGAGTAAATGACCTCATATGTTGCAGAGCACGGAGAGGTGATGTCAGCCACTTCAGCACCATCCTTTTTGTCACAAGGCACCATAATGATGAGAAACCATTTCTTTAATGCTGATAGATCGGTGGTGAAGTGCAGATCAAAATGCCATAAATAATAACTGCTATGTATGGGTCTGAGAGAAATTAAATTATTTTGCCCAGCCCATAGATGACACCTTGCAGGACATGGGTTGCACTGTTCTGGACATGATTTTCCATGACCTTGCAGAGCTGGGAACAAAAATCTCCCATAAATGCTGTTTTTCTTCTTTTACTCGTGGGACAAGTCAACCTGCATGCATGGGACTCCAGCTTGCTCTGAACTATACATAAAATATGGAAAACCAGGAGAACTTGACTAATCTTACACAAAGCTTATCTCGAGCTCTGAATGTGCTTTGATTACGTAGCAGTTTGGGCTATTGCTGGACTAATGAAGGAAGTGACCCTTTATATGACAGCACAACACTAACAATGACTCCTCCTTGTCTGGGTGTTTAATCAGAACCCTTTCTAAACACTCCTGTGAAGCACAAAGGGAGGCTTCATGTTTCCTAAATGGAACATTTTAATTTTTTTTCTTACTTATAATTAATCCCAAGCCTGTAATTAAACTTCCCCCTATGCTGAGGAGTTCCAAGACCATTTTGTTGCTGCTGTTGTTCAGATTTAGAAAGGGAATTTGCTCAGCAGGTGAATCTAACATGAAGTTGCAGTTCTTTTCAGCCACCAGATCACGAAGGGCGACATTTCCTGTACTTGATATATAAAGGTTGATGCGAAAATATATAATAAAATAATTCTGCAGAGAAATTATAGACAGGAAAGGGAAAAGAGAAATGAGCTCTCAATAATAAAATATATAAGTAAACCAATCTTGTGTTTTAAATCTATCAGTGCTGCATTTTGTTTTGGAGCACACTTAACACTTATCAAAGCCATCAGGATGGCAGCACTGGCAGGCAGAGCTGGTCTGAGATAGCTCCAGAGACCAAGTGAGGATCAAAATGCTGGGACTCATGGGCAAGCATCTTAATGCCTGAACAAATTGGTAACGTCCTGTTCCATTGTCTGATTTGCTTTTCCTTAGTGAATCAATCTCACTTCTTCATAAACCAGTTTTTCCCTCCATCAGACCTGCCCCATCCCAGCAGTTTGCAAAATAGCACCAGGGGTTTCTAATACACAAATCCTCAAATCACAGTCATTGTTCAAAGTCATGTCATGCTGTCTCTCTAAGACAGGATCTCTCTAAGGCAGGTTTCACTAGAGCTACTTGCTTTGGCTCTGCCACTCCAGAAACACCTTATCAGATAGCACAACAGCTCTGTCTAGTCTGTTATAGGTGACTAAGATCAATTACCTTTCTAAATCAGGTAATCCATACTTTTTTAGCTCCTTGTTATCTGTTTTGTTATAAAAATGGGACCCATAAACATTAATATTGTTTATTTGACTGTAGTAACACATGGTTATTTTTCTTCTAATATGTCTAATATATTTTCCTTTAATAAATTTTTCAATTCTTGCCACCACAGTTCTTTTGCCAACATGCTAGATATTATAATGCATGGGCTTTTATTTTGAAATTGTCTACAAAAGCAAATTACAGAAGAAGAATCATTTAGCTTACCTAAAACACTTTATCTACACAAACTATGTTTCAATTTCACAAATTTTTTGTACTGATAAGACATAATATAAAACAATATAACATTTGAAGACAAATCTTCATTTTTTTAAAGAAAATATTGTCAAATGCAAGATGCATATTTCATTTCCAAATCATTCACATGGCATATTGAAAGAATTTATCTTTCTCAAGTTTTTTCCAAATTTAATTGATCAGATCTTGTGAGATATGCTACTTTTTGGGGAGCTGTTTAGTCCCAGCAGAGTTTTTGTCTAAGGAGCTTTGCAACATGAAACATAATGTGTGTAACCTTGGGAGACACTGTCATTAGCTTGAATGACAAAATGACATTTATTCTTTGTTTCCTGTCTCACAGTATTTTTGATTCCTAATTCTCAGATTCTTTCACATCATTTTATGCCAAGCAATATGGAAAATCTGACTGCATTAGATCAAGGAACTCTCCATTACCTTTTATGATGTTGACACATTCAAATATGGTAAATACTGGACTGTTTTTGTATCTTTGAATGGCTAACTCTTAAAAATTCTTTGAAGCACTTTGAAAAGTAGAAGATTTCAACAAGCTTCTTCCATAAACAGAATTCCAGTAAAGCCTGCCTCTTATATGTACTACTTTGTATTTATGGCCGATAGATTCTATTTCAGTGGAACAATGCTGTCTTTTAGGCACACTGAATATCTGTGCACTGTCCCTCTCTCAGACTGGGGACTCTCTAGTTCATGCAGTTTGGAAAAGCTGTGAAGCTCTGCTTTTATTCATGAAATTGCACATCTGTCCAAAGAGAATAGAAAATTGCTCACAAGGCTATTTTCAGTGATTTTCATTCATCCTTCTGAAGTCCCACTTTACTTATTGACTCACCCATCTTTGCTGTAGCAGCACCTGAAACACAGAGTCCACATGCCATATGATTTGGTGGTCCTCTTGTTCATCAACTGAGTCTGGTGGGTGACCTTTTAATTATGAAATTTTAGTGATTTAGTGCCAAGTTCCAAGGTCAGTGTCTGAAATTTTTTATGTTTGTCGCTAGAAAATAGCACACCCAGGAAAGATCTTGCTGTGATAACCTCTGCAGTGAAGCTTTTTGGAAGGACAGCTTTCCTACCAGTCTGGGTAATCAAGGCAGTCATTAGGGGCTGAATAACTTCAAAGTTTAGGAGATTTTCAGAAGTTCAAGAACCATCATAAGATAAATCTCAAATCGATACAGAAAGAGCATAACAGAGAGTTTCTGAAGGGAAAGAAGTTGCAGCCGGGAAAGACATATATATCCCAAGGCAGGGAGCCTGGACAACAAATGGAGGTATGGAGAGCCTATGGAGACAGTTACAGAAGCTTTAGCATGGCAGTCACAGGTTTCCAGGTAACATAATAACCTCTCAGTGTAGCATTCAAAGTTGAGATGAGAAAAGGTACACAGAGAAATAACTCCACTCTGTTAAAACACAGTTCCTAGAGGAAATTTAAATGCTAGCACATATTACCACATACAGAAGCAAAGTCACATGTACAGCCACCTACCCCACCCCCAAATGCATGGGGTTTTAAAGGAAAGGCAAAAGGCGAAAGGCAAGGGGCAGGGCAAGGCAAAGCAAGGCAAGGGGAAAGGGAAGAGTAACAACCAAAGAGGTAGCCCCCTCCCCAAATTTTAAGATGCTTTTAAATCGTATGATCAAAGTAAGGTTCATTGTGAAGTATTGTGTGGTCTTGATATCTAGTGCAAATCAGTGCAGACACTCCACATCATCTCTATGTAGGATCTCAACTGCAAATTAGATAAAACATACTTAATGGAGCAGAATATGTCCTGCAACTTAAGGAAACCCTGAGAAGCCTGATGAAAGGCTTACAAAACATCCTCATAAGTGTCTCATTCCCACACGACCAGGTGCAGAGGGTTATTGCTAGGAAGCACAGTGTGTGAGAGCCATACAAAAAGCATATTTATTTTGTGGAAGAGACTGTATCTGTCTTTCTATCAATAAATGTCTGAATGTTTGAGCCTTCTGTGCTCACACCTGAGACCTCTCTCTCTCTTACCATAATCTCTCAAATCTCACCATCAATCTGTCAAAACAAAAGTAAGTGATCCATTTTTTAACTTCAGGGAGGAACTAAATCAAATTGTAGTTCATACTGATCTAAACCTTAAAGCTTCACTGCTGCTGCTAGGGTGATCCTGGGGTATGTGCACCCAGATAGACCTGCCCAAGAGTCCAGGGATTACAGAGAGGAAGCCCATGAAAGCAATTTAAATGGTAGAAGAGACTCAGGAGATAACGTCTCATGAGAGGTTTATCTTTTCCTTTGGAATAAAAGTAATTCAGTTAGGTTAGCTTTTCCTGTTGCTCGTCACATCTCTTTTATTTTTGGGTATGGAAATGTTTTTCATAAGGCTTATACACAAGCAGCAGAACTAGGAGTGTCCTAATTCCTAATATCCTAACATTTGGCATTATGGGTGGTGTGAAGAAAATCTGCCTGTGGGAGACAAAAGACTCACAGATGTCCAAGGAACAGATCCTAAGGGTTCCTGTGCTTTAAGTACACTCTTTTAATTTCCTCTAAATTGCATGCATTTATGCTAAAAGTCTTCTACAGCCTGTTTTCATTGAGACAAATGTCTGACTCTGGGCAGGCTAGAAACAGTGATTTCAAGAAAGAGAAATTTCAGTGTTAATGCTATTAGGAATTAGCAGTGTTAATGCTATTATTTCAGAATTTCAGTGTTAATGCTATTAGGAATTAACCTCTTTTTTTTTTCAAGATGTTACATGATTAAAACATCAAACTAACTTCAGTGCCAGAAATGTGTTAACTGCTGCTTTGTGCCTCCAGCTGTGCTGAGCGCAAATACACTACTGAGGGTGTAAATCTCTCCTTTGAGAATAATGATTAAGGGTTTTCTTACAAGTATATTTTTCTTTCCTGTTGCAGCATGGAAAGTGACAGGCAGCAAAGAGCTATACAGAAGGGTTAACTCAGGATGCTGTGGGCAGGGAAGGGTGGAAGTATTTGCATAGAATAGCATCTGGAATCTACACATCCTCAAATACTTTGAGGAGGGAAGCTGTTTTTCCACATTCATTACAGCCTGGTAAGGAAGAGGAGAAAAGAAACAAGGATGGATAGAAAAGGAACAGGGGACTCCTTTTGTATCTGTGTCCAATATGGTTTCTTTTGATTTTTCATTCTCCATAGTCAAGAGCTCCCCATGGGTTCTCATCTGTTACCCAGGCTTTGCCATACCTGCCTGCCTGTGTGAAAATGGCTCAGCTGCCGGCACTGGATGAGGCTAACAGATCACATCTATCTCTCTGGCGTCTACTGAGCACACAGGGCTCCAAGGATCAAGCCCTGGACAAGAGCACAAAAGCAGGTCTGTATAGAAGCAGCCAACCTTCTGCATCGTCCGCGGCTCATTGTGTGGACACCGAAGGTCAACACTTGCCTGCATTCCTGCTTTCCCTGCACAGTTCTCTGTGTGTGCTCCTGTGTGTGCCACAGGGTGAGCAAGAAGGCAGTACAAGACTACACCACACTGTTGTTTTACTTCCTTATTTTGCACAGTAATTCATAATATGAAACACATTTCAAAAGCATTGGAAAAGTGTGTATGTATGTTTTATACAGAAACAGAGATGGTGAGGATGGACGCAGACATGGAAACAGAGATACACCCTTGCTATCTTAAAGTACGATGATTCTGCACAACTATGCAGATTAAATGGGATTTCACATTCCAATAGGTAGGCAATAAGAGCTGTTTGGCTTTCTGAATTTGCATTCAGAAAGGGAAGGGGAACAATGAATTAAAAAATGTAAATAAATAGAAATCTCTTCTGGGTGAATCTGTTGTCAGTGAGGGAGATGAGATTAAAAAATTCTGAAGAACTACAGAAGAAATCCAAAGCTCAGAAACAAGATTTTTGATTATGAAGATCAGGGTATGCATATTTGAAAGGGGAAGAGTAATTTTTCACTTCTCTGGGATAGTACCAGAAGGGGGAAAAAGAACAGCAAAACATGAGAGTATACGTTTTGATGGTTCTACGTTTTACATGAGGTCAGATGAGTGCAATAAAACAACACATTTACAACGACCAGTCATCAGTCCCTCCGAGAATTCACTTGTTGATCATCTGTAATATTTTTGAAACAGAAGTAAATCAGCTAAACTGGAATAATTAGGAAGAATGCCTGGCACTTCAAAGCTTGAATTTATACCTGTGTATTGCTTCATGGGCATCAGGGTTTCCCTCTTCTCTCCCTAGTCAGCTCCTGCTCTCCTTCCTGGGAAAATTTCACATTTCCTCTTCTATCTGATCTCCTGATCAGAGTCTTTTCCTGCAGTCTCTGTTTTTGTAAGAGATTCCTCTCTAGTCATCAAGAATGCATCAGGAAGTCCAAGGACTTTGTTTTCTCAGTCTGGTTTTTTTTCTAGCTACCTTTCATAATACTTTATTAACAAAGTCAGAGCATATCCTTCCTCTTCTCTTCTCTTCTCTTCTCTTCTTTCTTTCTTTCTTTCTTTCTCCTTCCCTCCCTCTCTACCCCTCCTTTTTCCTTCTTTTCCCACTGTCTCTATAGAGCTTTTCAGTCTCTGTAAAGGAGCGACCAAAGAAAGATTTGCTGTCCCATTCGTTCCGCACTGCCCCCATAAAAAGCAGATATTTTCAGGTTGACTGAAAGTTTAACTTTGTTATTTTTTTTTATTTTTAAAGAAAATCCAGCGTGACATGGCACGCGTTGGTGCCCTTGCCACTTAACAAATTACTAGTTTTTTTGACCTAAGTTAAATGCTGTGCAAATTTCCCTTGTCCATGTTTTCATTGTGTGCAGACTTCACTGATAAAGAATAAAGAGCGAACTTGTTGGCACTTCTTAGCCAAAGCTTCCTTCATTTACAACACATTTTTTTCACTATGTCTTTAATGACACGAGAGCCTGGATCCTCAGCTGATGTAAATTGGTCGCTACAGGATTGCCTTCCACAAACTCATGCTGCTTTACACCAGCTGACAGTGGCTTCAACATTCAGGCAGGGCTCCAAGGTTCAGCATGGCCTTCTTGCTGTCATTTTAGGCGACATATCCATTTTCCATCCCAGGGATGAAGCGTGTTTTACCAAAGTAAATCACTACCAAATGCTTCCTTACAAGCAACCAAAAAGCCAACTGCACAGGTATGGATGAAAAACTCAAAGCTTTCACTGTTTTTGCAGACACAAAACCTGGTTCAGCCTCTTTCACGGGTGAAGCCCAAGGGCTGGTGTCCCCACAGGCAGCTGGGAAAGATGCTCCAAGGGCCAGAGCATTGGTGGATGCCAGCTGTTATCCCTGACCATGTTGTGCTGTGGATAGCAGGGGACAGAAGGGTCACTGATACGACTGGCACCCTGCTCCACAGGTGACCATGGCTTCAGGACAGAAAATTCACCAGAGACCCACAGAAATCAAGAGTGCCCTTCATAGTGCAGCTCTTCCCCTCCACTACAGTGACTTATTGCTGTACTTAAACCAGTGTACGATCAGCCCCGAAGGCTGAACTGGCCGTGCGTGGGCTCAGCCCCTCCCATCAACATTCTTTTATTTTCTCAACCATGCCATTTAATTTTCAAAAGAGAGAAACACTGTGTAGTTATAAATCTAATCTCTCTCCCTGCATGCTGCTCTGACTCTGCCTGTGATTTAGGGCGCTGGGTCAACCTGCCCCAGCGCTGCTGGCAGGTGGTCTGGCCTGGGGAGGGGAGCTGGGCAGCCCAAGGTGAGGCAAAGTCTCCCTCTGCTCAGCAATGGCGTTTCACTGCCAGCCCCTTGGAGACTCCTGTGACAGTCCTTCCCATGACAGATTGCTACACCAACAATGAATCCTTTGTGCCCTCCCATTACTCCTGCAACCCCAGCTTCCACCAAACTTACACCCTCCTCACAGTTTTCCATCCTCTGGAGAAATCAAAAAGCAAAATAAGTAAGTGCCACTCATCTTTCTTAGGAATTGGACTCCTTCAACTGGGAAAGCCTGGGACTATATACAGACTTTTTTTGTACAGCAGCATCACAGCAATGTATCTGCAAAGCTGTTTTGGGATGGATAAATCATCTTACTTTGCTTTTTTTCCACACCCTCATATGAAGACATGCAAAAATATTTCTGAAGACATGCAAAAAAATTATTGCTTTGTAAGACAAAGCAGTCTGATGTCCTGGTTTGGTGCCAGAACATCAGTATCTGAAATGGCATCTTATATAACAGCGCATCAGTACTTTGTTTTTATGAGAAGAGGTAAGGGTTCTTCCAGGGGCACCTTCAATGCCTGGGCCTGTGGGCAGTGCAATTAGCCATGGGATAAGTTCCCTCACCATTCTGAATTAAAATTAGTCTTGTCCATGTTGGAGAATAAATTCCATTTATAACATTTATAGTCTGCACCCAGTAAATTCAGCTTTGGGCACCTCGATGGCATCTGCAGTTGCTGGAGACAAAACACTGCAGGAATGAGCACATGGCAAGAGGCTCACCTCGGCAGTAACCGCAGAGTCTCTTCTGCGGTCCTCTCCCCCAAATCTGTGTGCCGTATCTCTTTCTCACCATTGTTTTCCTTTCCTGAGCCCTTTCTGATGTCAGTCAGGAATGTCAGGGGTCTGTGCTGGGAGAGGGGATGGGCTTTAGAGGAGATTGTCTAAGATGGGCACTATGAGCAGGGGTTAGGACTGGCTGGAAACCAATCCTGTGGGTCAGGGAAGCGGAAAAAGTCTTGGGAGTGCTTTTGCAATTTTTTTCACTTTCACTTTTCCAACCAGCAGTAGTTGCTCCAAATTCTGTTGTAGAAAGACACAGACACTTTATTTTCCCAGGAAACTGGATTATCACTTGGGGCAATAATTGGTGCACTCTCTTCTGTAACCAGTTAATGAAGTTCAAAGGGGCGGGAGATGGAGCTAACAAAGGATGAGAAAGCAGACAGAGCACATCTGTGCCCTGGCCGCTGAGAAGCCAGCACAAGGGGCTTGGTTTGCTCCTGCTTGCCTTTTTCCTCTGGTTGCAGCTGCCTTTGTCAATGCATTATCCCACACTCACACTTACTGGGCAGCGAGAGGAGCGCTGGGGAGGAGTGTGTGTTGTACAGGTGTGTCTGCAAGTGTGGGCATACGTGAACAGGTCTGCTAAGATCAGACTCGAGAGGCAGTCTTCCTGGGAGTTTTGCAGAGTGCACACTCTTGGAGAAGGCTCTGCATTTTCACTGGGATAAGACACATGGATGCTTACATCTCCCCCGGCTTATCCCGACTTGGTTTTCTGCTCATACAGTGAAGGTTAGGCTCATACATGGGGAGATCAGGGCTCTGATCTCAGCAGCTACAGGGATGTGCCTATGCCAGCTCCTGCCCTGTTTCTTCAGGTGCAGTTGGGCACTACCAGGATTTCAGACAGCAGCTGGGTTTCAGGGTTGGCATCACCAGCTTTATGTTCATCTTTAAAATGGACAAATGAAAAAAAAAATCAAAATCAACCAAGTGCATTTCCCTCATCTCGGAAGCAATTTTCCAGTAGTGAGGCTGGCTATGAACAACTGAATGGCTGCACTGAGGCTTTTTCAGTAAGATTTCAGGGGCTCCACTATGAAATTGCCTGCACTTGCCTGCTCATTTGCACATTGAGTTTCCTTGCATTGCAAAACCAGCACTTCCTTGCCTTGACCAGCCTCTACTTTTCCATATGAGCCTTCAAGGCACAATGATGAACAGCTATGGAAACTTTTCTCACCTGCAGGTTTTCAGAAGAATTTGCCTATTTTAAAGCAAGGATTCACTATATTCAGGCAATTGCTTTTATTCTAAGAGATATTAAAATCCTTTAAAAATCTGAAATTAAATGCACAATCTCCACTTAGCTATTGCTGCTGAACACAGGAAATAAAGAACTACTAACGAACAAGTTAGAAATGAGTTTACTTGCTCTCTTTGCTGAAGTCACTCTACATCTTGTGCTGTGACATCTTTTATGGAATGATAACTGACCAGTCACTCTTGGGACCCACATCTTGTCTCATCTCAAATGTGTCACTCCTTTTGACTAATAGTCTTTACTTTTCTATGGGATTAACACACTCTTAATTTCAGTGACCAAATCAAGCACAACACACTTTGCTTACCAGGTAGCTCCCTGAAGGGGATATGCTGTGCACTAGGAGGAAGAAAGCTGTAAATAATGGTAAAACCAGGACAACAGCAAACAAATAAAGAAAAACAGCCCTTCTTCATAGGACAGCCAGTCTGGGGGCTGTGTGGAACTGGAATAAGCTGCTGGCCAAGGCTTCCCTTTGCAACTCAAGCAACCTGCAAAAGAACACCTTCCAAAACCATGAGTCTCAGTTTCTGCCCGGTAAGTTTATTTTGATCCTGAATTGTGTGGAAGAGATTGACAACTTGTAGCAGCACATTCAAGCAGGGAGTGAAGCTCTTTATGTATTAAGAACAGCTTGAAGTCACTTAAACCCACTGCTCTGACCTATGCCTGATGACACAGCACTGTCACGTTCAGAGATGTGCCTGCAAGGCCAGTCAACATAAGGCAAAAGGCCTGACAAGAACATGACAGCAAGCAGTGACCTGACAGCATCCCCTTCCTGGGCTGCCCAGGCACAGTGCTGGTGCCAGGGGAGGCCTCTTGCTTCTTTTATTAAATGATTCAGGAGTTTTCATCGGCACAGCAGCATCACTGGCAGCCCTGCACTGGCATGCCAGCAGTTCCCCTCCAGTGTATGCCCCAAAAGATGGGCAATCTTTTGTTGACCCCATCAGTTTTCAGTACTCTGCCCCACTCTTCTTGAACAAAATCACTTCAAAGACCCAAACCAGATTGATTCACATGTGAACACTACCCAAACTGTCTTCCAAGGGGGCAAATACTTGTCTTATGTTCCTTTGAACCCACTATTGCCCGTTTACTTGTATTTACTTTGCATGGCCTATGGCTGAACCATGGAAATTAGAAAACAAACTCCTATTCAACAAGTCATGTCAAAGGTGACCGCTACGCCAGAGAGTCGACTGTGGGACAAACACTCCCCTGATCGGAGGCCTCTTCTGCAGCGCTGCTGTCTCCACAGTTACATACCTGTCTGCAGAAGCCTTTAGTTTATCTTGTCTATGCTGGAAGTCCTAGACGATGCCATCAATCTGAGAGATGAGAGGGATGCTCGTTTGACACTCGCACAATGGCTGCGGTGCAAGAGAAAGCGAAGGGGCTCCCCTGCGAACCGCCTCCCTTTGAACCGTGCAAGGCGGGCCCAGGCCGTCACCAACTTCATGTCCAGGTCTTGTGAACCAAAAGGCAGAGCGGGAGAGGGCACCTTGCACCCCCGTGGGAGCCCGGGGGGGGCTGTGGGGAAACACAGTCTTGGCTCCTACTTCTCCACGGGCATGAGCCGGGGGCTGGCTGGAGCAGAGGGTGCAGACTTCCCAGGGGCACAGCAACAAGATGGAGTTTGCAGTCTGTGTTTCTACAGCTGTGTTCCCAGAGGCCCGCCAGGGACTCACATTCACTGTCAAGAGCAACCTGGCGAGAGGGCACCTAAGTGATAGCTCACAGCCCTCTGGCCTCCAATCCCAAACCCAGGAGAAGCAGGGGCGGGTGTCTCGGCAGCTCTGCAGATGGTTAAGTAGCCAGCTCTGCTCCCCAGGGGATGGAATCTGTAAAGTGCCTAATAGCCTTGGGAAACAAATGCTGTGCTTTGGTATAATGGCTCCATTAAGATCTCATTTACCAGAGCTCAAAGACAGAAAAATAACCCAAATGCATGTTATTACAGAGCTCTCTAACCCACTTCCAGTAGATCTACTTGTGTCTCTTTAGTGATCAGATGATTTTTGAGACTTGCTGGCATGGCCAAAAGAATACAGCCATATAGCTTGTCAGCAAAACATGATTTCCTGGGACTTTCTTACTTTTTTAAGGCCCTTGGAGGAACCTTAAAAGTATTACAGGGCCATAAAAGGGAACTGGATGATACTCCAACTAGCAGCCTATTGCTGAGTCAGTGTGGGATTGTTAAAGCAGTGATGCTGCATGGTGCAATACAATCCCCAAACATAACTGAGCATCTCAGTATACTTCAAGACAAAATATTGCATTCACAACTCCTCACCACAGCACTGATGAAAGCTCTTACCTGCTCCAGCTTACCAATCCTTCCAAACCACTGTGGCTTGGCTGCCCTGTGCTCTGGAAAGCTGAAATTCAATAAATTTCACCCACATCAGTCAACTACCTTTCACTGGTGCAGTAACAACCAGAACTGTTAGGAAAATGATGAGTCTGGTGACCACATGGACTGTGTACTATCGTCACGGCATATAGTACAGCATCCGGTGCCTCCATCCAGTGGAATAAAATGCTAACCAGGAATTAAAAAGCTATCACCAGCTATTTTGTACTGATACAATTCAAAGAGAAATACAAAAAATAGGAGATCTTTACATGTAAAAAATACACAAAGCAGATCTGGAGGCCCAGTTTGTTTGTTATAGAGGAGCATATTTGTCTCAGGATAATAGTTTCCCCTTCTTTGACTATAACATGTTGGTGAGTTCCAATACCAGGAAACGGCATTTTGAATGCAAAAAGCTTTTAAGAGCAGTGTCAAAATATGTTTTAAATATGCATGAAACCAAGCATTGCTTACATAAAGCAAAAAAATCCTATGACATGGATGCTGAGGTACAAATACACTAAGCTTGCATCAAGTTCTGTAACACTGACAGCTTTTATGCCCTAAACTCTAAAGCAGAAGAAATGGTAGCAGGACACAGCATTATTCCAGCTAAGAAAGACAGAAAGAAAGAAAGAAAGAAAGAAAGAGAGGGAAAGAAAATGAGCTTAAACTAAATGGTAAAATATGAGGAGAGTTTTCAGAAAGAGAAGATCTTTGTGATTCTCTTCTCATTTTCTTTTCCTTCTGGAATAGGTTAATGTTGGTGCCACAATGGCTCTGCAGGCTTCCCTCAGACAGCCTTTACATTGATGGCCTTAGCACTTAGAGATTTGCAGTGCAACTAGCAAGGGAACAAACACTGCTGATTTCCTGAGAGTCTCATGCTCCCTTACTGCTACAATGTCTTCTCTAGAAGGCTGCCCAAAGTACAGGAGCCCAGCCTAGCTCTAAGGTTGCTGCATATAAAGCACATGTATTTGGAGACACAGCTACAAATTACATGATTTATGTAATTCTGTATTTTCTACGGAAATGTGAGAATGTCCAAGCTTCCAGATGAATCTGCTTTATGAACTAGGAGGCAGCCCAGACAGAACCAGCCCCTCCTGCTCTGACAGTTGCAGACAGTTCTGCTGTTTCTAGGTACTGTGACACAGCCCAGTCATAATTCTAAGTTGAAATGAAATAGTGAAAAAAGGGACCAGGATCCCACCGGCGGTGCCTTGGAAAAGCGGGTCAGAGTGTCCATCCTCCAAAGTGGGCTGAGTAGTCAACTCAGAACTGAAGAATTCCTTCAGCAAGGATAGTTACATACAGAAAGGCAAGCACACTGAGACCTTTTGCTGCTGTGTTTACCTGCCTGCCCACAGCCAGAGAGGTGAAGACTTTACTTGAGACAAGCAGCCCAGAGAAGTGCCTGCAGTGGGCACTTGACCTCTGGCCTCTGGCCTGACTCTGTGGCCAACTAGACTTGATGCAATACAACTCTGCATTGCTCCCTTACATTTTGGGGCTGAAGGGACACAAAACTGCTGTTTCCTCCCTTTCCTTGCCCTCCATTTCCCTATTTCTGGCACTTAGCTTATACTCCTCTGCTGTTCTGCCATCAGAAGAGGGAAGCTGTGGTCAAGATGAAAGTTACCAAGTTACCAAGCAGTAACTCTGGTGCTGGGGCTCTTCTCGCTGTCTTGTGGGCATAGCCACCTTCCTGATAGCCTGTGGCATGGCAGCCACCTCCCTCTTCCATAACCTTCCAAATAATTTTCTCAGTGTGAGCCTTGCAAAGCAGCGTTTGGCCACACATAACAAACTCTCATGTCCCCCCTCCCTCCAGGGATCCCAGGACGATGGCACAGCACTGCCAAACCCTGCGACACTGCCTCTCAGTTACCGGGAGTGCTCAGCCCTGGTACGTGCTGCAGCATTTCAGAAACAGTCGGGTTTCATCGCTGCGCTGTTTAGCTTAGGGAGTGCAAATAAGTTCCCCGAGACCCATCGTGTGGTTAGTGAGAGCCAATGAGCAGCCTCATGGAGGGCACCACTTGCCAAAAGAGCAGATGTGTCCGAAGCCTGTACCAGTTAATTTCGTGACCTACTGAAATCACTGAGAGATTTATACTGCTAATTACTGACTTTGTTTCTGGTTTAATCATCCTTTCGTTCACCTTTCTGTAAAGATGAGAAGGGGAAAAAAGCCCTGATAAACACCTCATCTTCGGGAGGATATTGTTTCAAATATAAGCAAATGAATTAAAAGATGTTTGGGGGTTTTTTTTGGAAAAAACAGTTACGTAGAAAATATTTTAACTAAAGCTTATGATTCAGCAATGAGGCTATCTTTACTTCATTTCCAGTCAGAATCCTTCATGAAATGAAAGCAAAATGATTTAAAAATACTTTTCCTGTTCTGGACATGAACAAATGAGCCACAATAGACTGAATTTTTTTATAAATGCCCAGGAAAATAGATTATAGAGATGAGAGGCTGTCAAAATGTAGTAACACTACAAATGTCAAAATAACACTAAGAGCTTGATTCTGCAAAGTTTTACTCCCGTTCATAAACACCTTAGGCACATTATTTCACTGAACACTCTGGCATTATATGCCTCGTTTGCCCATGCACCCCTGATGCTGGGTTCCCCTATTTTCCATCAGTTCTGGTGCTAGCCACACCATGTAAATACACACACAAAACTGCCTGATAAAGAGCTGTGGATTGATAGGATGAACCAAAAGAACATGCCTTTGTTTTTTGCATAGTAGATCTAGCTCTGAAACAGATTCTTCCTAAAGCCATGTGCAAATTACTCAAACCTCTCTCTATCCCTCAGGAGGGGCAGCAGTTCTTACAGAGCTGCTCAGCAGCCCGGCAATGCCGACAAGCTGCCACAAAACAAAGACCCTCAGTGCTAATATTCTTTCCTTCAGGAGAGATTCGTTTGCTGGAGAGAAGATGTAGTGGGACAAAGGCTGTATTTTGATGTTCTCCCTGCAAATGCTATACCTTAGAGAGCAGATGATTGTGCTGCACACCAAAGGCAGTGCAGCACAATCTCTCTGTGTGTTTTACTTCAGAAGCTGCATCACTTGTTGCACTGAGTATTTTAATGTTGTCAGATCCCGAGGCAGCATCACTTTTTATGGGTTGTGCTAAGGGAGGCAGGACTAGGACCTCTGGTTTCACTTTCTTCCCAACAGACACAAGAAGCCTTGCTTCCCTCTCCTATCAGTTCTCTTCCCAGCCACTTGCTTGCACCTGAGATTTGGGAAAACAAAGAACTCCATAAGAAAATCTGGTTTCAAGCACGGCAAGGCTTCTGTTGCTCCTTCTTGTGTTTTCACACCCTCTCCAACTGGCAGCCTGGATGTTAACACACAAGTGGCACCGATATACTGAAGCAGTCAGCCTCGACTGCCTCTCAGACCAGGAGCCATTGAGCTGTGTATGCCTCTCACGATCTCCTCCCCCAGTGTCTCTGAAGTTAACAGAGGTGCAGAGCTCTCAGCCCCCCAAACCAAACCAAACCAGATCTACCAACATCAGCATGTGGCACGATCGGTTGTTTCCCTGATCCGGGAAAATTTGTTGTCAGGGACTTAACTCTGTATGAAAGGAATGTTGTTTCATTTCAGAACCAGAGATTTCCGACAAGACAGAGCATGAGCTTTCTGAAAGGCGAGAGCTTTTTGTTTTTTTCTCACAAACATGCTCAGACATAGCTTTTCTTTCAGCTAATTAAGCTGTTTTAAAGCAAACTGGTCAAACAGTGACATCGTGGTGGGGAGCCTTGGAATCAATTGCATGATATAGAAGGCAGGACATTTAAAGGGTGACTTCTGCCATTGTTTCCCCTGGCTGAATCTTTTCTACTTGGTCAATGCTGCCAGAGTGACCCTATACAATTGGGAGAATTCAAAGCCACTGACCTCAAGAGATGCCATTAAGAAGGCAACTGCAGAATAAGATTTCATGGTTGGGAGCCAAATTTACCTTCTCCTTCCATGTCTTGATGCTTGCAATATTTTATATGTATGTTTTCTTCCTGTCATTAGCATATTCCTAAAGCAGCTAGATAGAAAGAGAAGGCAGATGTAAGGCAGCATTGGCAATAACTGCATCTTGGCTGTACAGGAGAGCTGGACCATTTTAGGTGAAAGCTACGGCTGCAAACAAATCATCTTACGGCATTACAGTGGTTCCTTCGGCTTCGTGACAGTGAGCGATTGGTAGGAGTAAGATTCACTTTGCTAGCACAGAGGATGGACTCTGCCCAGCACATATTTTGTCATCCATTGTTTTTCTTAGCTGCTGGGTATAAAATCAGTGAGTTTCAACATCTGTCAAATGACCATACAGTTTCCCATGTGCAAAGAATAGACAAATTTGAAACATTCTATTAATAATCAGAAGCACTAGCAAAAAATGCGTTCCTCGCTGTTTTCTTTCTGCAGGTGTCAGGGAGGCCATTCAGTCAGGCAGCTGACACACAAAGAAACCTTGGAAAACCTGCAAATGGAGGAGCCACTGCTGCACCCCTTGCAAAGCAATACTAAATGCAACAGAGAGAGCTAGTGACAGTTTCCTGTGCCACTGAGGAGATGTTCCAACCAGGTGTTTCCAGCACACCCAAACAAGCTGAGGCTGTGTCAAGGTTCACAGCGCTGGACCCCCTTTCCACAAAGACATCAGATGTGGTGGTTTGCCCTGTGTGCTCAGCACACACAGACAAAATGGATGTGCTACAGAACTGGGCTGTAAGGTGTGATGAATGATCCCTACCTGTGCATTTCTGCGCCACAAGAATCTACCTGAAGCCCAGCCAGCCCTCCTGGGCATACTCTGTGCCATTACTTCCTGCACATACCCCTTGCCACTGAATGCCTTTGGACAGACGGTGTCCTTCGGGATAAAAGGGATACCACATCTCACCACACTGCATGAGAGGAGCAGTGCCCTTGCTGAGGGGTTCAGGCCAGTTATCCTGGGTCTCTCCATAGAGTTACACAGGGCATCTCTGTGGATGTGGGCATGCCTTGCACCTGCATCATGCATGCACACTGTGTCAGAGAGAACAAGAGGAATCTCTTTTAAACAGGATCACGACAACTAGATCTCCAGTGGCAGATTATATTGCAGGGCAACACAACCCACATAGAAATGCCATGTGAGCTCTTGCTCTGAAGCCTGGTTATCTCTGGGAGACAGTCATCTCTGGAGCACAGCTGCTCCCAGCCCAGCTGTATATGAGGGCAGTGCTCTGTTGAATCAGCCTGGCCTGTCCAAATGCAAGGGCTACGGCTGCAACAACAGAAGAATCAGAGTGTGATGGAAGTTGCTGCATCGCAAGGGGTCGGTGCCCCCTTGCATCCCAGAGCCAGCAGTTCTCCTGGATGTGCTAAGGAGCCTGTCCATGGGAGTGCATCCTCCCTAGGCTTCCCCCTTTCCCCACATGTACACAGCTGTGTGCTGGCATGCATGGGGACCCTCCCATTCTGAGGGGACGTTGAGCCCCACAGGCCCCCCACTCCCCTTCCTGTGATGTTGCATGTTCAGCGTGATGACTTGCTCTATAGAAGCCATGTGTTGTCATAATGTAACATCATTAAACAAAGTGTTTAGAGCAGTTTTCACAGAGCCAGAACATGAACAACAAAACCCGCCAATTACAGTGTCATTTTGTGTAGTTGTTAAGGTTTCAAATGTCTCCAACTTTCTCTGGTAGGCCATATTGAGCATGTCACAGCAAACATCTGAGATAACGATTTGCTAGGCAATGTGCAATTCTCGCCTTTTTTTTTTAATATCCAAGAAGAAAGAGTTCTTTATAATAATTTGGCTCAAATGTCTACACACATTGCTCCAGCGTCTGTAGCAGCATGTGTTTCTAGGATTGTTCTGGAAGAGAAAATGCAGAAACAGCAGGGAGCAGAAGATAAACAGGCAATTCGTGACTCATTAAAACAAGCATTGGTAGCCAACATTGTGGAGTGTATGAAGGCCCCAGATCCAACTCGCCTATAAACTTTTTTTACCAGCTGGACTTAGCATCTGTCAGAGTTTGGAAGAAGAGATAATCTGGTACAAATGATTTCAGTGTGTCGCATTTATTAACCTGCCACCTTACATAACACTGCTGATTGGGAACCAGGGGACTGGCTTGAGCAGTGACACAACTTATTGTCCAAACAGTATGACTTCACTATTAAAGATGCTGCCTTCCCTGCCTCTTTTTAAATTATAATGAAGACAATAGAGCAACTGCAAAAGAGATACTGAAGCAAACTTAAAAAGCAGTGCAGTTTTGAGAAATGTACGTGCCAAAGTAATATCCTCAGCAGGTCTTTTCTGCTTGGCTTTTTTTTTTTCCTCCCAGTCCCCACTTTACTCCACATGCTCAGAAAACTTTTTAGCCTGCTTGTCACAGGCGCTGGGATCCACACCTCTAACTAAAGCAAATGCCCTGTTTCACTCCCTGAGCCACTGCTCAGCCAGCACAATGTTATTTACTGCCCAGACAGCTCCAGGAGAGGAAAACATTGTGGATGTCATGGCAGGCTCAACATCTCATATAAAAATGAACGTTTTTTTCAAAGCATTTTGGAGAATTTTAAATATGTTCTCCATTTTTAATGCAGTTTCTTTCATTAAGGTCCTGATCCTTCTCTAATTAATGTAGATGAAAAAATTCCTCTTGGTTCCAAAAGGGAAAAGGCTGGTTCCTGATGCTCTGCAGAAACTGATGGCTTGGCAAGAGGAAAAAAAAATCCATCAAAAATAATATATGTTTATCTTATTTTGGGGTTTGGCTCTTTACAACTCACTGAACACTTACTAGGGACTACTTGACAAATAGAAAACTGCAGAGTGGTGTTTTGCTTCTGCTCCAGATCAGATGCCATGAATTTCAAATTAATAGAGATGTTTACTCTCTAATACAAAATTTACATGTATTAGCTTATAAAATATGAATGTGCCCATTTCTTACTGCAAAATACAGCATTTCCATTTGAAAACAAAAACTGCGGAGACTTTGGGAGGAAAAAAAAACAACACTCAGGCTTAGGAATACCTCACATTTCATTTCGGTTAGCCTATTATTTGTAGTTTTGAAACTTTATTGGTCCCTGATCTAATCTTTTCTGAGTATGAAAACATTAACATATGGTTTAACACAGCACAGGGCTGGAAAGTCCATATCCCAAGTGCACATTGTATGCAGGGTGACATTCACACTAAATATCATCCCACAGGGTCTGTACTCCATTTTACCTGGGATTGGAGAGCCATGAAATCTATGGAAAAGTTGTTCATGAGTCTGAACCAAATGGCGTGCAGTGTACTGAGATACTAGCAGCGTGTGCTGCTGCCAAAGGTTGTGGCTCAAATGTCTCTCTAAGTAACATTAAAAATCTGCTGCTTCATGCCTATGAATTTCAATATTTATAGTGTTCAATAAAATGGTCCACTGTCAGAGAGAGATGTGCCACTGTGCACTCTCTGAGCAGATGGGCTGCAATATGGCACATTTACATGGACCAGCTGTGGAGTGCAGAAATGAATGCTGGTCAGAGGCAGGCTGGAGGCACCACATCTGGAATGCAAACAGACCCGCCTCCGCAGCCGCCGGGATGTTTCCTGAGCAGGATGAGCTCTGATTTAGGGCCGCTCACCAGTGTACCTTAAACTGCATCAAGAGTCCTCATTAACACAAGAGACTATGGTAAGGTTTAGGGCCTGGAGCTTCTCTGCTGGGCATCTGTTAGAGCCCAGGGATGGCACTCTGCAGCCTGGCAGAGAGGTACCCCAGGGAGACATTTTCTTCTCTACCATGTTATGGGGTAGATTTGACTTCTTCTTTTTTAAAATTCTCTCCTGTGCAATTTTGTACACTGAATACCTACTGATGCAAGCAGCAAACAAGATTCTCTCACCTCCCACCCATCCGCATGTCCCCCTGGGCAAAAGGAAAATGTGCTAATACTCTGAAATTTAATTGATTTTTTTTTTTTTGGAGCAGGAAACAGTGAATGCTCCAGTACTGCATAAAAAGAATGAAGTGCAAGTCTTGAGGGATTTTTGCACTTTTAGATCACAATTTCCAGAAAAAAAGACTGCTGGTGATTTCTATATAAATCATTTTATACTGTTCTTGGGCAAAATCCTGGAGACTCTGAAATCAATGGCAGAATTCCCACTCATTCACAGTAGAGTTAGGATTTTGCTCAATTTGAATGAATAGACCTTAAAGTGGGTATAAAAAATAATTTACTCTCATATTAAGGCCCCTCTGTGTTTTCAGAGTGATCTAATATGTCCTTAGTGTATATAAAAATCATATGTTTAAATCAAAAGGACAGAGCGAACATATATCTCATTCAGCACAGAAATAATAAAAACCAAATGAATACATCTGATAATGCAAATCAGAGCTTCCAGTTTTTCCAGATCAACATATTTCATCACCACATTTTACCTTCATAGAGGTGTTAAGAGTGTTCTGGGGAGGGGAATACAGGTGCGAGGGATAAAACACTTTTTGAAATAGGATATTATTTGTCATTCCAGCCTTCCCAGAGCAAATCCTGGAGTTACAGTACCAGCTGAAGTGCTGCCCAGTGACTAGACTGCTGCATGGCAGCTCCTCACTTACCTGGCTTGGAAGTATAAATGAAAGAGCTTAATGTGCCAGTGAGGCTGAACATGTGAAGCTGTGAAGAACTGGTGCTTTTCTCCCAGAAAGTTTCCTACCCTTCCTCTTCCCCTTCTCTTACCTCTGCCATTTATAAGTTTCTGAGAATTTTTAAAGGCTTGGCTGATTTTAATGAACAGGCACATGAAGGGGGAAATAAACTGCACAGTGCATGCTTGCTTCTGTCTTTTGGCTGGAAGAAGGCACGACAACAACTAACACGAATAGAGCTTTAAAAAGAGCATTGCCATGTGTCTAACTTATTCTTTTTCACCATTCCTGCATATCTGTAACATTTTGAAGGCCAAATGTCCTGTGGAAATCCCTAGCCAACAGCTACAGAAAGGATTTAGGACATAACCGTATCCTACAGACTGTAGCATATAGCTACAGTCATTTAAATGTGCATTTAAAAATCATTATGCAAACAGACGTGCATTTTGTCCTCAGCTCTGCTCTAAGAGAAAAAAACAACCCTGAGCCTCTCTTCCAGAGACCCCAGCAATGGGGCAACCTGGGGCTCAGCCCTGGGTCTAGCTGGTTTCTTTGCTTGTGAACCAGAAAGAAAAGTCCTACACCACTGCAGGGTAGCTGCAAGTGAAAATATACATCAGGTTGTGAGGTGCCTCAGGACTGTGACCACAGGCAATATTCACTGCAAAAATACATGGAGGGCTTGATGCCCTTTTTTCGTCTGATGGCTGCCTACTAATCAAGGAAAGCTTAGGTAGTTGCTATTTGAAGCAAGTCTCACAGCATCTGTGTTATCGTAGCCTCTCAGATCTGTTAGGACAATTTTAATCTAGATTTACACATATCACCTTCCTCCTCTGCCAGGCAAAACCATGGGACCCACCTGAGTGGGAGGAGAGCCCCTGAGGCCAAGCCAGCATGGCTGAGCAGCTCCCAGCTGACAAGAAATAAGTTACAGCACTTGGAGACACTATCTGTCTCTTGCTGCCTGGGCTTGAAGGCAGCAGACAGAGCCATTACCATCACAAATCACTCCAACGTTGGATGTCCATCAGGCAAGCACTGTTCCAGCACAGAGCTGTCTAGCACAACATGTGCCTGTCATGGACTGCTGCACATGCAAGTTTTCCCATCTTGTAGGAGATATTTTGAGCATACCCTTCCTGACAAGAAACAAGTCTATTTACAGCTATCTTCTTTTCATAAATAATCTAGCCCTTGCCACAGTGCGCACACATGTGTATTTTGCTTCTAGTGTTATTTATTATCCTTTTTTTTTCCCCCTTTTCCTACCATTGCAGAAGTGGCACAGGGAACTTCTAAGTTTATTGTAATTACTGTAAGAAGTTTTATAAGGACTCAGACCTCAATGCCTATTGAATCACATCTATCCTCTGACAATAGCAGCATTTTACTGCTTGATAGCAAACACTGTACTCCTGGGTGACTGCACAGTAAAGTGAGATTTTTTTGTTCTGATAGAATTACACACAGTGGAAAAGGGCAGGTGTTAGGGAGTTCCTGCCAGATCTCAGATGCTCTTGCTCATCCCCAAGACTTGCTGAGTCTCGGCTCCCAGCTAAATTTAGAGCAGCCTGTGGATTAATCTAATTTACACTGTTCTGGCAGTGGTCAGCGGAGGAGTTCTTCCAGCTGATGATGGGCTGGATGAGATGAATCACGGGCTATATTCAGCCACAGACTGTAAGTTCTGCATCTAACAGTAGCATAAGAGTACTAAGTACCACTTTTAAACAGCAAACACTCTTGATTTTACTGAATAGAAAGATCTCTGCTTGACCCCCATTCACAATGCAGAACTAGCACAGCCCAGGGAGAAGAGGTGGAATTCTGTGCACCGAAAAGAGCTGAGGGAGGCTTGGAGGGACCTGTTTGTGGTACTGGTGGAAATCTGTGGGTGACTGTGAAGTCAGCCTTTCACATTCCTTCATAGATTGCAAAGGAAAATGAGCATTTTATTTTTCTTATAAACTGAGTACATCTCACCTGAAAACGAATGCAAAACAAGTGTAGAACTCTATTCCTTCATGCCAACCTTTTCCAATGTGGAGAAAAGGAGGTACTGTGGTGCACTTCAGTGTCCCCTGCATATGGGAGGAACATTAAAAGAAATGTCTGCAGATAATTAAATCATATTTGTTGCAGTAATGTCTGCAGTCCCATTTTTGGTGCAATCATTAGGGATCAAGTTGCTGCTTGAAGCAAAATTATCACATTATATAGCTTGAACTAAGATGCCAAGGAAGGTCAGTGTGTGCTGACCATCAGCAGTCCAGCATGACCAAAGAAGCAGCAGTGGAGCTTGGTCCATATGTTTGTCCTGCTCTCGCTGCTGAGCAAAACTCTGCCACATCGGTTTCAGAGCTTTGAAGGCCAGAAGGGACCTTTATATCACGCCGTCACCAGCCCTGGCTGGGACTGCCCAGGCAACAGATGGCTAACATGCAAGTGAAACTCATCAGGAAAAAAAAAATTCTGCTTTATAATAATATTCCAGGGTAAAAATAAAAAAAATAAAAAAAAAAAAAAAGAAAAGCAACTAAAACAGAGGAAATCCTAAAAACCCATACAGAGCTTTACCAGCAAAAGAAAATTAAAATCCACCCTACAGTATTTTCCTTTGGAAGCATCAGAACATGATGTTTTTAAAACAAATCAGGGTCCCTTGGGGTCTTGGCAGCTGCCACACTGTTTCATACCCCCTTTTAACAGTGGGAAGATTTTCAGCCATAGGATAGTGCAGTGCTGTTGGTGGGGGGTACTCAAGTGGGTCGGGGCTTTGCTGAAGGCTCAAACCATGCTGCTTCAAAGCTCTGTGTCCTCAGAGGAGCCATGGATTGCCACCCCTCATGGAGCTGTGCCACACAATGTGCCCTCTCCAGGTGGTTGAGTTGGTGTTTAAGCTGTCAGGGGGAAATCATCCAGGACTGGATGATTTGGGGGGCTTAAGCAGCTCCAGGTCATCTAGGTTACCTGTCCTTTTGGCAAGGTGACCTCCCGGCACTGAGTGAAGCGAGCTGGGGGAGGCACCTCAAGGCCACTGGGAACGTGCTCAGGTAACACGGGCCTGGCCGCCCCGGCCACCGCTGGGTTCCAGCCTCACTTCCCATCATGGCAGCCAGCCTCTGCTGAGCTGTGCCTTGTGCTGGCACAGAGACCCTTGTGCAAGGCTTAGAAAGGTGCTTGCCAAGTCAGGGTTACCACCCAAGTGCAATTCTTCCAAGAAATGTCTCTTTGTAGTGCTCGCAAGCACCGCAGCCCACACAGACACCACAGTGGTGGCCCAGCAAGGGTAGCAGACCTGGCATCAGGCGAGCCTGCCCCCCTTGAACTGCTTTGGCAGCCAAGTGTCTGCAGCCTGGACAGTGCCCAGGATCTCACCCCATGGCAATGCAGCACTCTGCTCCTCTGTCTCGCTGAGGCAGCCCTCACCCCTCTCCTTTCTCTGCAGCACCGGGATGTTGCTTTCCCTGAAATCAGGGGCCAGAGTGAGACACTGACAATAGTCTGATGCTGCTTTCATTTTGCAGTTGGCTGCATGATCTGAATAGCGCTGAGAGTGCTGCAGGGACAATGAGAGAAAATTCATTTATAAAAAGATCTGGCAATGTCAGGAGCATCAGGCAGAAAACCAGCCCAGGTAGTGGTCTGCTGGTGGGTGGGGACAGGTGGCATTACACCCTACCTAACACATCATGCTTGTAATAAGCAAGGTACAGGAGTTTAAAACAATGTCTGCCTAAGTTTCCAAAGAGCAGCTGAGCCCATAGATTTCTGCAGTGATTCTTCATCTCCCCATGCCTCTACTCTTTACTTCCAAGTTTTGTTCCTCTCTCTCAACTTTCAGGGCAATCCTTCTGCTGTATCACAGTAAATCCCCCCCAGTGCTCACAAATCTTCCCTTCCTGCAGGTAACAAACTCTGAAGAAGGCAAGGAGCGGAGCAGAGCAGAGCCCCAGCATCATAATGCTTCACATGTCATCAGCAGGGTCCTCTGTCTTTATAAATCTGTACCAGTCTCTGGATTTATCTTAGACCTGGAAATGAGTAATATAACACAGTAAATACTCACTAGGAAAAATCCAAACAGAATATCATTAATGTGCTACATTTTCTCCTAGTATCTATCATAACACTACTTACTGTCCAGAAAGACTTTGCAGAGCAGTAAAACTGTCTCCTTTTGGTAAAATGAGCAAGGGTGTAGAAGGCATAGAGAATATTTGCATTTAACTTCGTCTCATGGAGACAGAACATTAAAATGCTATTTTGTAACTTAGTCATAGAGAAGAATAGTAGAGCCATAGGCCCTTTTTCTTTTTTTTTTAAAAGATGTAACTCTTTTAAGAGTCCCCTTAAGAGCGCTCAGTAGGGTGTGTCAATATTGCTCCCCATGGAAATCATATGGTTTGCCTATGCAGACAGTGAATTGTTTTGTGGCTGTGAAATATTGTGTGTTGCCCTGTGAGCAGTGGAGCCAGTGGCTCGAGGAACCGTTGTTGAGACTGACAGTTACATTGTGCCACTGAATAGTGAAACGGCAGAATCAAAAACTCAAGTGGACCCAGACAGAATGTCCTGACCTTTAAGTAAAAGGCTGATTGGATATGGTGGGAGCTCCCCTTCATCTTCCACCATAATCCATTACACCTTTCTTGGCAAACCCTCGTAATTCATGTAGCCGCGCAGATACATTTCCCATAGAATTTTTTTACATGCTTATCATTAAATTTATCTCTTATAACTTACTTGCCTTTGTATGGTCCAGTTGCGACGTGAAGTGTCAGTTCCCCATGTTGAAGCATTCATAGTGTCCTGCCTAAGAAGTAATTCTGCATCTTGCAGCGTGAAAACCCAGCAAGAATAAATTTGTGGGAACCCAGTCAGAAGGAAAGTTTCTGCAGCACAGAAATAAATACATGCAAAGATGCTATATAATGACCTGCAGTGGAAAGAGACCCCAAACATATGAAAGCTGTGAACTTTATTACACTAGGTCCGTATTTTAAATTTGTCTGAGCTAGACTGTGAAGTATTCAGAGCAGACACATTTTATGCATTTGCAATGTGCCATGCACGGTACCACATGAGTAGGAAAGAACATAATAATGGCATTTTTAATGTTGGCTGCAAACTCTGTTTTAGCGAGGATTAAGGTTGCATAAAAGATAAAAACATATTCTTTAAATCTTCATTTTTCATTTCAGAATGTATTTTTACCAGTATCAATAATTCAGTGAAATAGTAGCTAGGTGTGCAGATAAGGAAATATAGCAGTGGGCAAAGACACTGACTAGTTTCTAAAAGAATATTACGAGCATGTATGAAAAGATGAGCTTCCTTCATTAAATGCATCACCTTGATCCTGGGAGTCAAAACCAGCGTGGTTTGTACCCAGCACTCTTTTTAGGGATGACAGAGTAAAATGAAAATTCTGTATCCCCGTGTCTAACTGCATTTTTTCCTTAGAAACATATGAAGTTGTGGACACATTGTTTCCCTTAACAAAGTTTTAAAGTACTGACTGCTCCTTTTTTCTTCTTAAAATATGTTAATGACCTTTATTTTTGTGAATTTGAGAGTGAACATTTTCATGCACCTTGGAGGTTTGCCATACAGAAAATTAAAGACCCACAAATAAATTTTGTATCACAGTAGATATAAAGACGTACTCCTCTCTATGAGTCTGTATTTACAGACATGTTATATGCCTGGATGCTATCTTCTCTGTGGATAGATTATCCTGTTATGTACACACATTCTTCTTGCCCGATGGTATGCGTTTCACCCACTTGCTTTGAATGAAACTGTACGACAGCTCCCGACACGTCTGAATGTGGCACTGGCATTTCTTGCATCCCTCTTCTGCAAGAGGCGAGAATCTTCAAACTCAATTAGCATTTTAAAGAATAGGTTCAGTTTTGTGGTCCATTAAAGTCAGCTAAATTGATGCACTGCATGTCTTTATTTCAAAAATAAAGCTGAACAATTAAAGCCCATGTCTCTTTGCTCAGCTTTTGATTCCTCACAAAGCTTTCCCACTTGCTGCCTTTGGATGTAATGTTAACAAAGTCAGTTAACATCAAGAGCAGCGCTAACAGGCATGGCACAATTCCTTGTTTTTGCTCAATCAGTCTGTGTTCAAACTATCAGTTTGATTTATTTGTCCACGCTGACCCTTATTCACCACTTAATTATCCTCGTATAATGTTTCAAGAGCCTCCTGACACAAGGAGAAAGACAATTGCCGATGTTCTGTGGAACAACTGTTGACCTGATGGCCAAAATGATGACTGCAGGTCGAAGGTTGGCCGCCTTTTGAAGGACCCACTCCATTCTTGAGGGCTCTGGACAGAACTCTTAGCCCGGTTGCCACTGGCACTGGGCAGCCTTCTGGTCCCCAGTCCTCGCAGCATGCCCGGGGTCAGCCCGGCCATCCCGGCTGAGCACAGCCAGATGACAGCCAGCATCCTCTGAGCAGCAGCTTATTTGCCAAAAAGGTTGGGTTTTGCGCAGGCAGTCGATGGGCTCACTCTGGTCCCCTCCATCCTGTTCTACTCCAGCACCAACACCAGACTCAGCTGGAACTAATCTCAGCATCAAATTGCCAAAACCAAGATCAAAACCACATCTTCTAGGAAAAGCAGGAGCTATAAGTCTGATAGTCTCCATCAACACTCCTGAGCAAAGGGGCTGGCCCTTATTCTTACAGCAAAGGACATCAGTTTATGGTTCCTGACGTGTATGCTCAGCCTCATGCCGGAGATTGTGCACAATGATCTCCATTCATCCGGAAAGCACCCTTTCTGCCACTCTGGCTTGGAAACACTGAATGACATTCCTACTCCTTTCTCATTCAAAAGTGAATAATCAACTAATAGGTTAATTTTGACAGGACACTGGCATCTCATGGGGACAGAGGGCAAGGTCCGCATTCTCATGGAAGCTGAAACAGCGCTCAGGAACTGGAGAAAGAAAGGGCTGAAGTGGCACATTGTGAGAGACAAGGGTGCTAGCTGAGTAAGTTGTGCAGGTATTTCAGTTGTTGGCTGTCAGAGACTGTGCAGAGAAAAAATCTGGCCCCCTTTATTAAAACAGTATTCATCTCAAGTGTAGTCAGCCAAATAACTGACCTTCCCTGAGCATGTGGAGTTTATATTTCACGGAATTAATACCATTTTAGATCACTGAATTCTACTGCTTAAGGATGTATTCAGTAATAAAGGCCTAGGATCCTCACCACCTCACCACTGGAATCAGTTCCACAGTCCCTGATATCAGGAGGATCTGTCAGCACCTCAGAGACAGGCGGATCACCTAATTCTCTGATGTCATTGCTGAAAGATGTGTGAACACATTTATTTCTGTATCATCTTTACTGTCTCAAGGAGGACTGGCAGGAACCACAATTGGGAGCAGATTTTGGGCTTCTCTAGAAGGGATCCACACGGTGCACAGCCAGCCCTGGAGCAGAGCAGTACACAGCCTGGCTTGGGACTGCCTCACTTGCCTATAGTGCCCAGCCACCACCAAGCATCTGAGTCACAGCAAGGGTGAAACCACAGAGAAAGAACATGGCAGCCTAGGGGACAGGCTACAGCTTGGCTGTGACAGCTCTTCTCAGACACTCTGGGGCATAATGCTGTTGGTGCTTGGCCTTCTGCTTTCTTTAAAACCTCCTGCCTGAGCAGAAGTGTTCACACACTAGTACTATTATCATTGGAAAGGCTGTTATGCTTAGTTTTCATGAAACATTCTATGTTTTCATTTTCAATGAAAATTCAAAAGTTGTCAAAGAAATATTTTCGCTAGGCAGAGAAAAATTGCTTTTATTAGTCTTTTCTAGGGGAGAAAGAAATAAAAGTTCCCCAGCTGTCTTTGTTAAACCACAGACATCTAATTGTGAAGGCAGGATGCTGTCATATCTTCACTGGTTCTCCTCTTGATGTCCCCAGGAAATAACTCTCTCTGGTGCTCAGAACCTGCTACAAGCAGGGGCTGCTCCTGAACTGACGCTGCCCACATAGTTGACCCCTCCAGAGAGCAGAAGAGGGAGCAGTTAGTTGCCATATCCCCCATGTCACAAAGGTATATTAGAGCAGAGCATGAAGAGTCCAGATGCACAGAACTCACACCTTTGAAGATCTGGAGGCTGCTGCTGGATCATTAAGGTTTTTAAGAGACTTGCTCAAGGCAGCATGGCACGTCTCTGTGCCAGGACAGGTGACCTTCTCTTTGAAGCCTTGCATTGGCTGCTTTCTGTTCCCCATGGCAGGGACCACTGACCCTCCTCCATCTGTTTTCTTTGGGCTGGGTGCAGTTCCCTGCCTCGTGTCACTCCAAAAGCAACCAAATATGCAGCATGGTTGTTACCCAGGCTTCTGATCAGTTCTGCCTGAGGGGGTGGCTTGTAGAGCCAAGCTGCTGGCACTGGACAGAGGCACTGCAAGAGCTGGGGAGCTGGCCAGGGCTTGGCCTGAGGACACTGTGCTCAGCACAGGGCCATGTTCAGCACACTCCAGGTTCTCAGTTTGGACATGCCTCAGGGGAGGAGCTCAGTGTCCCTCCATGCTGCAGCTGTGCTGGCGTGAGGCTCAGCATCCACATGATGGGCCTTGGTCTGAAACCCACAACTTTCATCAGTGCTAGGAAAATCAAATTATGGCTATTTTATGGTACCTAGGAGAGGGCCAAGAGTTTCCCTGAAAGCTCATCTTTCATTTTGAAAAGAGCATCTAATCACTTAGGGGCAGAATAGCAGGACAGGGAAAGTCTCAATCCTTGTCTGAAAGATGGAAAATTTATGGCTGCAAAGGGCAGCGTATATCAAAGAGCTTTTGGCCAAAGCTCACCAATAAAGCAATTCACCTACTGGGTGATGTGAGGACAGAGCAAGATGAAAGTAAAGTTCGATCATTTCTTCCCATCACAACAAAAAGGTTGATAAAGAATATACTTGATATCAAACAGAGCTTCCTGCTGTCTCTAGTTACCTGGGAGTTTGGAGCCTGCAGTTTGAATAATGTTTCCTCCATAATAGGGTTGACAGCAGAAGTGTGGAGAGACTGATGGGCCTTCATGCAGGCTCAGCTTTTGTAGTTCAGGCTCATTCTTTATTCTCAGAGTGGAGCAGATAATAAATGTGTAAATAAATAGTTACCAATCTTCTGGCACGGTAAAATAACTAGTTGCTTTCTTGTGCTGCAAAAGAATTCAATCATGCTCATAGTAAAACCACATCACTCGCAATGTTTGGTGCACTTTGCAAATAGCTCGGGAAAGTCGCTTGCATTGTTTGAGATGGAGTGTGGGTAAGGCTAAATGTGTCTGCCAGTGGAACTGAAACAAAACAGCCACCTCTGTAATTTGGGGAAGTTAAGTGCTTACACAAAATAAAAATTCTGGAATTTTTTTCTCCCTTTTGTTTATAAAAACAAGTTCATGCTAAGTTCTGACTCAGTCTAATGTTATTGTCATTTTTCTTCACTTAGTGTGAGCTCTGAGAAAATGGTAACAGAGGTTAATTTATAGTAAACCGCATGGTCATAAGAATACATAGGAAAAAATACTGGGATTTCTAATTGTTTGCAATGGCTGTTGAGCTCTTGGGCTGTTGAGCCCAGATTCATGCACCTTGGATGGAATTTTGTCCATTAGTTCCACAGAAAAGCAGAGTCACAGTGAAATATTTTAAATGTTTCTAGTTTTTTTTTTTTTGTGGGTTTCAAAAAGATTTTTTAAATGAGTTTTACAACGTTTAAGCCAATTATTTTAATGGCAGATATAAGCTAAAAAAATGCACAAATGTTTTAGATATGTCTAGGCAAATCAAGTATTTCCACAATTATTTTCTGTTAAATGTGAGCAGAAAGTGTATGGTTCATAATTTTTTAACTGCTTGCTACAACCCAGCCCTGTCTTTAAACAGGCTGCCATGCACTTGTCTGGTGCATTGGGGCAGGTCAGGGCTGTACTGATGAAAAGATGCCATCAGTGAGTAACTTACAATTTTCAGAGCGCAGTTAGATGAGATAAACTGGGTAGTTTTAAGGAGAAGCCTTAGAGATGAGAGTGAGTACACCCTGTGAAATTCCCCTAAATTAAAGCATAATCTCTGGGGAAGACCTTTAGAGATGACTGGAAGTGCCATTATTCCCCTCAGCTTGGTGCTTCAAAGGCACTTTTTTTTCATCTTTTCCCTTCTGTGAGTAACTTGTTCTCAGGCAGCTTGAAATGAAAGCTGGCTGAATTTTTCCTTTTTCAAAGAGTAATTCAAATGAGAACTGATTCTTAGTCATAAAGTTACTGCACAAATTTTTTTCAGTTTTTTTTTTAAATGGAAGAACATGCAAACTCTTAAATAATATCTGTAAGATTCTCCTTTTTTTGGTCAACTTATTTGTTTTTTATCTAGAGTAAAAACATTTACCTGAAACAGCTCTTTTGAAAAATGAGGCATTTACTGTTTTAGTTTTAGTTCTGTAATGACAACAGAAGCCTAAAACACTATAAATTTTGACAGAAATGAGAAAAGGGGAAAAAAAACCCACAAAGAAAAATAGCTGGCATATTCCACTCAGCTCTGCTGAAAAATATCTATCTTAACTCATTTGTGAAACACAGACCAAGATATTATTGGCCAAAATTTGCACAAGCTTTTTGAAAATGCTTCTTGGTGTTCAAAGGGCAGTAGCCTGTGCAGAGTAGCCTGAAAACCCACTGCAGAACTGCTTACTCCAGTTTTAGGTGGCAGCTCAGCATTAGCAGCATCCTTGACATCAAATGGCTGAAACACAAGCGCAAAGTTAAATAAAGCCTAAATGTAATGCTAAATAGCTGCATTGACACTTCATTAATTACTAAATTAATGCCTTTAGCAAATAGCCTGTCTGCACACTCAGGGTCTGTTTCCTTCACAGATCTCTCCAGGCAATATTAACAGCTAGAGGAGTAAATACAATTACAATGGGTGCAGATCTGACTGCCCGTGGCAGTGCTGATTGAGGTGATGAGGTAAAAATCTTCTAAAGGTGTCGATGAGGGCAGCATTAAGCTCCCCTTCTGTGCGGTAGTGCTATAAGCTGTCATTACATCGGGCTTATGCAGGAGTGAAAAGCTTGTGTTTGAGGTACTGTTTTATTTAAATACATGTCTCTCTGACACAGCAGCCACCAAATCCCTGGCTTCTAAAGTGGAGGCTGACATTAGGTCTTTGTCTCAGCAAGTGCATTCAAGTGCAGCAGCCACTGTGTGGGGAGCCCTGTGCCTGGACAGGAACAGCTGCAGCACAGGACTGCCGTAGGATCACTCCTTTTTGCAAGTGAGAATTTCACTGAGAGCTTTATAATGTCCATGCTAAAAAGAAAATTTTAGAACAAGGAAGTGAAAGTGGATCAAACAAATCTGTTTTACCCTGGTGAAGAAATTTTTTCATTCTTTGGAGCAGAGAAGAGGGAAGAACCTCCCAGGCTGTCATAAAAAAAGTCTCTTGCATATCCAAAGCTTTGAACCCTGGTAGGAGCCGGAGGGAGAAAATGGGATTTACTGGAATATCTGCTTATAAGCAAACAGTGCCATGATTATTATCGAGACAAGATCACAGCCTGTTTGCAGAAGGACTCCCTGTCTCAGATAATACATCACTACATGCCCAGTCTGCTCCCTTTATCTTCAAACACTGCCCAAACCCAGAGCTGGGGCACTTTGGTTGCAGCCTTAGAATTCTTCCCATCAGTTTACTACATGTTCACATCCACAGAGCCTGAGGGATGTAGCCAAATCCTGGGCCATTTGAAGTCTGCATCTCAGATCCAGGACTTCTCTCCATTGTTGCGGCAGGCCATTTTACCCACATCAAGATTCCTTCTAGCCAACTTTATTCTAGGCTTCAGATGGTTTTAAGAATAATTCTGTGTCCATAAAGAACAAAAGTTTTCCCTCAAAAAGATCACTGTTATGGTCCCTCCAGCTTAGCAGCAGGGAATCCAAAGGCATGCAGGCACAGCATCCCTACAGCAGAGAAGTGCCATTTTAGGGACTTGTTCCAATTTCCACTTAATATAGATGTGCTGGCACAGCCTTGTGCTGACAGGTGAATACTGGTGGAAAAGCCTGCAATTAGAGCAGCAAAGTTCTGCTTCCCCTGGGAGGGCTGCAGGTGCCCCCACCACTCCAGCAGAGATCTGGGTAGGGTCCAGCAGCCTTTTTTTTTGGTCAGATATCTACCACAAAATCCAAGCACAAGCCACTCTCTTAGCATAGCTTCTTTAATCTGCCCGATGGGTCACTAAATCTTTGATTCCCAAGGAATCCAGACAATCCTTCATGGAGGTGACCATTTGGTTGGACAGACTCAGTTTAAGATCTAGCGATGAGAAGTACTAGACTGGATTATTTTTTTTTTTTTTTCTGGTTGTCTCATGATTGCAGCAAGGCAGCCTCCCCTTCAGCAGGCTGCTGCCAGGTTGCAGTCTGAAAACATCCCCGTGGAAAAGGGGGGCATTTTGATGTCCAGCCTTGCTCACCTCTCACTGGCATCATACAAACCCAGGGCATTGCTGACCTCTCCCTGGGGCTGTAGGTGTGCTCACACAGGGGCTGTCCTGATCTGGGAGGTGTGTGACTCTGCGTAGCAGTTGAGGCGCTGTCCCAGGAGCCAAGGTTTGGATGTTTGGCTCCTGAGGGCAAGTGGCTCAGCCCAGCTGCCCTGCCAGGGTTTGCCGGCTGCCGGCAGAGCCGGGTGCAGTGGGCACTTCCCACCATTCTGGCCTGCCAGCTGAATTCCATGCCATGCTGTGGTGCCTGCCTGCCTGCCAGCCTGTCTCAAAGCAAGAGCAGTATAATTAAACATGAGATTTAGGGCCTTGCTGGACTGGGGCCTCAGTTATTACAAAGTGCCATATTTCTTGATTATTGACAATGGCAGAAGGATATTTATACGATGAATGATTATTCAGCAAGGAACAAATGCCTTAAAGACACAACAAAGATAGTAAATGGTTTCTAAGCCTTTTCTAATACTTTATGTGGAAGTAACAGGATAAAAATTATTATTTAACAACCCTAACTCCATCACATACCCTAAAACATATGCTTTGCACGTACTTTTTTACATATTATTGTCATGGTCAGTGCAGCATGAACAGTCTGTAAAAATTATATTTTTGTAATTAGACAATACCATGACTGCTCCAGAGATGTGGAAGATGAACTGCCTAATATAGCTTATGAAAGATATTTTTCTGCATACTGCTTTAGAGGAACTAAGCAGTTAAAACATGTGAGCTGCTGTCTGCCTTTCCAAAAGTGCACAAAATCAGTTTATTGTCAACACATGTCAATATATTTACTTGCACTGAGGAAATGGCTTCTGTTGATTGTTTTCAACCAGGCTGATGCCTGTATGCCAGATTTGCAAATCACATGCCACCGCTACTCTATTTCTGGCAGAAGAGAACAGAGCTGTAACTGCAGTACTGAAAAACGTCTGTCTTTCACAGCCACCTGACAGCATTTGCAGACAGGGGTATGAGATTGCAGCTTTGCTTCCAGGGAAGCAATGAAGAAATTCAGGCTGGTCTTTCAGATGACTGAATCTTTTAGTTATAAATTGTTTGTGATGCTTTTATGTTTAGCTTTTGGCAATAAGGAAACAAGCAGCAAGAAAGCATCAAACTCAGCAGGACTTCCAAGCTATTCACAAGTAGTAGCTGGTTTAAGGGAATTGCAATGTATTGCAAATGTAGGCACCTCACATGTGCACTGGAGCAATGCTGGTTGCAAGGGATCCCTGGAGGTCATGCTGTCCAGTTCCATGCTCAAAGCAGGACCATCACTAGCCCTGGATCAGGTCAGCCGTGGCCATCGTGCTAGTCTTCAGAAGATTAGATGTAAGGCTACATACAGCTCATCCGTTAGGTACACAGCCCACCTGTGTCTTTATGGACGTTTCCATTTGCTTTGCTTTCATGACATGAAATCCACCAGCACATGGTTTGGCCATTAGCAAATCCCAAAAGAATTAGCCTTCCAAGAAAACAAAATTTCTTACCTTAAGCTGTAAGGTCAATGGAAGCTCCAAAAGATTTTTCCCTACAGCCACCTGATTCAGATTTTCCCAGGAGCGAAAAGGAGGAGCGTATTTCCTCCTATTATCACTCCCATCTCAAACACTCTCTAACTGGTAATTACTTCACTTTAAGAAAAGGTCCAGCACAGCACAATTTAATTGCACACACATTCATGCAAATGACACATAAGAACCAGGAGCAAGGTGTGCAAAGCAGACTGGAGAAAATACGAATAATATTGTGAACGTGATATGCGACTCTGTATAAGTACTTTACTTCTTTACATCTACAGCTTTATACACGATGTTCAGAGACATTCAACTTTTTATTATCCCAAACAGTTTCTACTCTTTCAGATTTAACGGGACTTTTCACTGGGAGGATGGTCCATATTCAGGACTGGAGCTTGTTACTGCGACAGGGTCTGGAAAACAGCATGTGGAATCAGTCAGTACCAGTGTCTAGAAGAAGAATAGGCTCAGCCTTGAATGTTCATGTTGGATATTGTCTGAAAAGTTGCCCGTCATGTTACTGCTTGGAGGCTCTGGCAGTCAGGGATGACACGCTCCGGCTTCCCTATTAGCCCCCCTGTGCCGCTGGGACAAAGGGAACTGCAGGCTCCCAGCCAAGCACATACATTTGCAAACTGCCGCCAGTCAGTTCCCAAGGCCAGGGGCTGGATGCCATTGACAAAGAGATGTGAACCACAGGCATAGCCTGCTCCACTCTCCCTGCCGAGCGAGCGGCGCTTCTCATGGAGATCTATAGGGCCTGCTCTCTCCCCGTCAGCGCCCACAAAGGGCTACCCAGGACCTGCTTCTGATTTTTCAGGTTTTAAACCTGTCCCTTCCACCCAGCACAGGAGCCACCAGAGCATCGTACACTCCTTGCCATGATTCGCTTCAGCCACAGATCAGAGTAGGTACATTTATCTGCCAATGCACACAGCACTGCATTCTTTAATCCACAGCATGGGAGATCAGACCTTGATAACTCCCACTGGAGTCTCAGTCTGATCTTGTGGGCAGATGGGAAGAACAGCAGCACAGCAATGGAGGAGCTCAGAAAAAATCACATCGCCATGCAAAAGACAGACACCCGAGTAAAAGCCTGGCTTACTTTTTCTTGACTTTCATTTTGCTTCTTTCCTCTAGCAAAAGCCCGTAGGGCTGGAGGGAAATGAAGGGGAAATCCTCTGTGAACTGCAGCATCCAGCTGGAGGTGCCCAGTGTCCAGGCTCACGCTCCTGTCATGCTGATATCACAAACCATCACAAAACTAAAAAGAGAGAGAATTTTTTTGCCAGTGTTACTAGCCATGAAACTGCCCTAAGTTGATCCAGACCAAATTTCATCTCTCAATGAGTCAGCTGGGCCTCAGCATAGCCTGTGTGTTAAGGAAAGCCCTGCCTTTGTCAGGGTGATGGCCCAGCCAGCCAGTACCTCCTTCTCTGTAGAGAAGCTGGTGGGTCTCCAGCACATGGCACCAGCCCTGTGAAAGGCAGCTATGATCCCGCTGTGCCTCCTGCTCCAGGTTACTTGTCCAATACAAATCTGGAAAGTGACCTGAAAAATGTTGCTTCTCAGACACGTGAGAGCAAGAGCCAGAGGAATAAACCACATTCCTTCTTCTCTAATCATCAGTCAGGCCACTTCAGCCAAAGCGGCTCCATCTTGATGTACACAGATGACATTCAGTCTATTGCAGCTGCAATGGAATTATCTCTTCTTTTTTGTTGTTTTTTTTTGCTTCCTTAATGCAAAAACAGATTGTGACAATCAAAACTTTCATACCTCCCAAGCAGAAAGACTGAGGACTGTGCTGGCTTGAGGACATTTGTTGAAGTACAAGTTGAAGCAATGCTAGGAATTAAATCCCACAAGGGAAAAATCTGGCACTTTACTATTGTATATTTACTTAAGAGAATGTTCATATAAAATATATATGAAACACACTGATTTTTTTTCCCAGCAGAATTTCATTCTTTCCACTATGCATCTAACTGAGAATGCTTTGAAAAGTATACTTGGATGCCAGGAATCCACAAGGCTGAAGGATCACTGCATTGCTGTGACACCATCATATGTACCTGACAGATTTTGCAGAGCAGAGACACAGACCTCACACCATCACCACTCTCCGTTTACTCTCACATTCACATCTTTAGGCTGGGGCCATCTTTAGTGGCAGAAATAGAATAGCTTTCCCTTCATTTGCAAACCCCATTCCCAAGCACTCAGTAGTCAGATTGTGGACACATACCAAACACTGACTTTGCCCTCCTCCTCCTTTTTCTCCCTAAGACTCTTTCCTCTTCAGCAGCAATCTGAAGTGTGCAGCCTCCTGGCTACAGTAAATATCACAGGATCAAAAGCATTCTTGACACTTGTCTAGGTTTTAGTCCAGGTCTTTACAACCTTTTCTCCCTGTTTAAAGCTGAAACTTAACTCAAGGCAGTGGTAACAATCATACTTTTCAGCCAGACCCACATCAAATGAGAGGAAGAAGCAAAAATCTTCATTCCATCGTGCACTGCATTCAGAGTCCAGAAAAAGAAATACTGGGAGAGAAATCCCACAAGGCTGAATATGCACACACACATGCGAATGCAACAAATACGCAAACCCAGATTTTTATGAGCTGTGCTGTCAGCAGGGAGATTGTTTATAGTTGCCAGTAATTTATTGCTTTTAAATGTAATGTTGGAATGCAAATAACTTTCCCCATGCCCTTCCCTCAGTTATCTGTTCATGAATAGGGCTGAAAGGCACCCAAATCAGAGATACTGCTAGGAAGGATAAGGAGACAGAATTACTCAGTCTGCTCTCACTTTTCCCCAGCCTCTGGAGATGTCATCCCCTCACCATGGGATCTGCTCCCAGCTCAGTGTGAAGACTTACTTGGTGCACAGCTGTGTGGGACATGATACTTAAAAACTCCTATCCCAGGCAATGAAATGGGAATAGTGCTCAACCTATCCTGCAGCAAAAATATTTGAAATGGCGTTAAGCAAAAAGCCCTAGCTTCTAGAATTTTGATCAGAAGTAAAGATTTTTCCTTTTCCTGCAGGATAAACATCCATCCTGATGCTCCTCTCTTCTCTTTCTGCTACCTTTTCAGATCACTAGGATGGAGGAGGTATTGAAAACTGTCTTTCCATGCCTTCAGTGCCATTCAACATCAGAGCTGCAGACATCAATTCTATCACTGTTTAGTGGTGGCACTACAATTTGTTATCACTATCAGAAATGTGCTTTCTCTTTATGCAGTTACAGACTGATTAAAAACCTTCCCAAGGGTGCTCTCCCAGGCAGATGCCTTTGCCCAGCCTGCCCAAAAGACCAGATTGAAACCAACTGCTTTGCTGCAGCTCTCTGCCAGGTTTGAATGCAAAGACTCACAGGAAGATATATAAAATAAGGAGGTCAGCAAGTTACTGTAGTACTGTACTCATGTAGTACTGCAGTCATGCTCACAGTGCTAACAAAAAAGGTTGTCTGCAGGGCTTTCAATCTCCATTCTCTGGTGATTTCACTGCTGGGTTTTTTTTCCTCCTCCCTCCCCCCACAATGTCAGACATTTCAATTCTGTGTCATTCATTTCATATCTATGACAAATTACAGTTAAGATTCCATAAAACATTTTTGGGACCTACAGGTAAAAAGGCAGGAGCTAGCCTGTCAGATACTTATGAATAAACACAAAACTAAAAAGATCTGCCTCACCTCTCAAACTGGTGAAAAACAGAAAGCAATGTAAGAGTTAATGGGATCAGGCAGATGTGAACAAAACTGTCGGACTGATCTCAAGCAGAAACAGCAGTAGTTCATTAGCAAACATTTGAGTTGTCAGTATCTTAGAGAAATAATGAAGAATCCTGAGCCACTAACTGTTTAAAAGCAAAACCCCAAACCACAAAATAAACCAAAACAAACCATAATGAATGTTTTTAAATGCTTCAAAAGTGAACAACATTTTGAGCTTAATTTAACACCTATGAAAAATCTAAAAGGTTTTTTGGTGGGCAGAACTTTGGAGCCAACTTTTTCACCTTCTCTTCACCACTTTGTGGACAAGAAAATCCTGTCTCATTTTGAAGCCAAGGCTTTGCTGTGCTTGCACGGTGGCAGAGTGAGGGATTGGAAGGGAGGCAGTAACATCCCAGGGGCTGGCAGTGCTGGGAAGGAGGGCTGCGGGGCAAAGGAGTGGCAGCTGGCTGGGGAAGGCCAAGGGGAAAGGTTGCTGGCGACTGAAGAGGAACACAAACTTTATGGTCACCACGTCAGTTTGTGACTCTGTACGGCAGCCTAGTATTTGTAATGCATGTCAATACACACACGGATAAGGTCGGAGCAACACTCTCACGCTACAGCTAGCATGAGTGGGCCTTGGTCTGATGAGTTTTGGTTTTGTCACATGGCAGAAGAAATTACTCTATTGACCCCTTAATTATTTTTATAGATAACAAGTCCAGGGTTTTAAGCACTTTAAACAATTTGAGCTACCACAAGTAAACTATCTATATTGTTGCTTCAATTGCTTCAGATAGATGAGCAGAAAATTAATTTTGCTGGTTTTGTTTAACTGAAAATCTCTGCAGGAGTTACCTTTTCACATAAGACTATCAAGATCATTATTATAATTTAAAAAACCTGAAAAGCAAATAAAGCAGACGCTAAAAACTCCAACATCCAGCAAGTTAGTTTTCATCAGGAAATTGTAAATACTTTCCTACCACTGAAATTTCTTAAAAATTTCAATTTGTCTGTTAGAGGTAATTTAATTTTTTTTTTTCATTTTTCTCATTTTCCTTCATTTTTTTTCCACAAGGGCCCCCAATCTATGAGGAAATCTTTTTTAAAGTTAAGAATTTCAAAGCTAAATATATGTCTTTTGGGTGAAAGTGCAACATCAGGGAGCTGGTGGGAAGTGTGACTGTTCTCACCACTGCCAGGGCACTTGCAGGTTATGGTGGTGACTTAGTCCCTGGGAGATCAACCTCCAAGTCTTCACTCAGTGAGCTTAGTCCAGCCTTATTGAGATGAGAGGGATTTTTGTCCCTGGCTCCATTTAATGCAAGATCACATCCTTAGATTGAATCTTTACCTTACAGTAGTCTTGGGAAGATGTAGCTGTCTTTTGACAGGACAACCTGCTTTCTGAAAGGCTTTTGGCAAAGTGCAAAACTGGACTCTTGGTCCAAAGCAAGTGATATAATACTGATGTTGAAAGCCTAAGGCACAAGGGCACATTCCCTAGCAAAATGGGGGATGCCCTGCACCTTGATGGGCTCAGGTGGCTTTCATTCTATCATCCTAAAGCCCGCTCTTTCTGAGTGGTTTGTCGGAGTGCACCTCTGAGTCAGGGGTGACTCCGTGAGGTGGGAAACTCCTTCTCCGGCCCGCACTTTCAGAAGGAAGACGCAGCAGCCTCTTGATGTTCGGTCTCAAGTGATTTATTGCGTGTTATCAGAAAGATTCTCGTCTTGGGCTGCTGCCCAGACAAAGGCGCACAACTCCCTCACGGCTGTTTATTGTCTCTTATCTCTAAGTTCTTTCTTTGCCCTGCCGAGATCTGTCCGGCAGGGTGGAAAAGGGAGCTCTGCCCCTCGGGAGGACGGCGCAAAGATTATATAGTAAAACCTATGTACTCTATGTTTACAAACGTGTACCAATATCTATCACCTATGTTGAACTGTGTGTCCCCAGTAAAACCCAATAGAAAAGTGCCAACATCACCATGAAAGATGGAGGGCAAGAAGAAGGAGAAAAAGGACAAGACACGCCCAAGTTTCTCCATCTTGAAATTTTTCACCCCCCTGTACAGAATCAACAACCCCCCTGTACCATGCCTAAAACCCCCTTGTACGATGCCTAAAAATTCTTCCCTTTGTCTTGTAACTACTTCTACTACTTCTACTGTGAAATCTAGACTTCTGTGACTTCTTGTTCTTCCTGCAAGGATGGTAAATCTTTCCATGGCTCAAATTCAAAATCACAGCTGTTTCCAGCTGCTTGCCAGGGTCTCAGACACTTCTGACCCAGACCTGGAACATCCGAAAATGTCGGAAAAGCATTTTGGGTTCCGACAGTGGTTCAACACTGAGAAGCACCATTAGATTTCACAAATGAGTTTTATCCACAACATTTTACAAACTGGGTTTGAGGGCAGCCATGTGTTGTACGGTGCTGTGTCTCTAAGAGCATCCAGAGGCCTGCCCTTTCCTAGGGCACCCTGAGCTGCATTTCAATCTCCTTCATTTTCATATGACCATGAGAAGCTAAAAACAGGGTCCTTAACCTTTGGAGACACTTCCTAATTCTTAATTAACTAATCCTCCTTCTGCTTCCAGGAAAGATTCCCATGAGGTAGTTTTCTCCTTGCGAAGAGGAGGGAGCAGCCCATTACTACAGAGCAGCTCAGGGATCACCCCAGAGGTGCCCCAGGGCAGTGTCCTAAGCAGGTGTTGCATATTTAGCTTTAAAAGCTCCAGAAATGTTCTGCTGGGGGGAGGACTTAAGAATGCAAATGGCAATTGGTTTCCCTTTATATAAATTATTAACATCTCAAATGTCCCTTAAAATCCTGTTGCAATTTTCAGGTCAAATTAATGTCAGCAGTTTAACTCAGAAAGTATCACAGAAGCATGAGTTAAACATATTTACCTGGAATTTGAAGCAGTTTCACTGCCAACTACTAAACTCCAAGCTGTGCACTGAAAAATGGCTCAATAGGTATCAGCAGCATACAGTAAAATGTACCTGCCCTCCCTCTTCACCTTCCATGTCAGAAAGAACATATGATTTAATGAAGTTAAAGGGAAATTTTTATGTACTTATAGTATCCAACAATTCATTGTGTTTTATTAAGCACTGAGTACTTTCTATCTAGCAAATAAAAAATTAGTGTAACAATTACCTTGAAAAATGCGGTGATGCAGTTCATCTGGAAAATTTTAAGCTGTCACCACTTGCTAAAAAGAGCCAAATGACCACGTTTATAGTATATACAATCCTAAATTGCAGCTAATATAGTTTCTGTAACAGCATTTCTTAGAAAAGACACTGCACATTTATGGAAGTTTATTGAAGAGTTTACCTTCATTTTGAAAATGCTCACATTGAAAATGTCTGCATTTGCTTGGACCTGTATTTCTTGGGAATATATCAGATTCATCAATTCCTCTGCTTCCAGACTCTTTATGGAATTCTAAAAGTCACAAGTACTGTATAACCCCTACATATATGTAATATATAGAAAGAGGGTTTGCTGTGGAAGTGGATTGCATGCAAACTGGGGCTGGATTGAGCATAAAAAATGAAGGTAAAGAAACTATATGAAATATGTCATTTGCCACAGAGGAAACTTTATAGTGTGCATTTGTTCATTTTTAATTATACAGACAGTAGAAATTATGCCATTCAGCAGAGACAAATTAGGCTTCAGATGGAAAGTATAATTCAGGCCAAGTATGTAGCTGAAGGAAAAAAAATTATATAATTATATATTGTCATTTGCATCCTTAAGACTCAGATCTACTAGTTATATGGAAGAGGTATTCAGATTTCTCCAGACACTGTGGAAGTCTCCATTTTGATGTCCTCCTGCACAATCTGCAGGCTGTTCTGTCCTTGGAACACTGCAAAATACCGATGTTCTGTTCTGTGGTAAGTAAGCAAATTTACAGAAATATTCACGCTAGAATCCTCTGGTTTCTTTGAGCATATTCTGCTGACAAGATCAGTGTTATGACAATCGTTTAATGTTGAAAACAATTGCAAATAAATGAATCATTCCTAAACATAATGTTCATAAAAAAAAAGTAAATATATGTGAGGATATAATTATGCGATGATTATTGTTAACCAGCCTTTTGGTTTTTGGTGGGTGAAATGACTTTTAAACTATTATTACTTCATCACTCAGGCAGAAATAGAAAATGTTCTTTATTCAGAACAACAAGGGTTGATGTGGTTTTTTTATGTTAGATTCAAAATACGTCTTGCTTTTAATAGGCTAAAGGCAGTAGCTTCCTTCCTATTCAGCATTTTACACCACGTTTACCCTTCTGACAAACGCTGTTAAATACCAATTGCCACAGCCTCACTGGGGCTGCCCAGAGAATTGCAGCCTGCGCCCGCAGTCTGCTCAGCATCAGTTCTGTATTCTGGTTTGAACCTTTGCTAAACTAACTCAATGTGTATTTGTCTGGTGGCTTAGGATATTGTTCAGAAGATACCTTTGAAGAGACAAAAACACACATAGCAATTATAGCAGCAGAGCTGCTGTAAATGTCTCGTTCGATACTTTGGCATGGTCTAAATATCTGGATTGCAAATGGTAATGTGGAGAAGGGACAGAGGACAGCAGAATATTTCACGAGAAACATGATTGTGCTGTTCCTGACCAGGAAAATCATCCCATCTCTGAAATACACCCAAGATTTCTTTATAAAACTGAAATGGATTCATGTGCATTCAAGTAATTTTTAGTGACTGAAACTGTAAGGTAATAATTTTATAGACTTTTAATACTGTTCCTTACAGCTATTATGCTTTCTTACCTCTCTGCTAACCAAACCATTGAAAATATTTTTTTTGTTATATAGTATGTTTTCTTGTTAAAGGGCATGCTAAAACCGCATTGTATCAATTTAGACTGTTGTGCAGTGTAGACTGCTTTGTTGCAATCCCTTGTAACCTTCGCTGCATTTGTGAGATTTACTGTATAACAGTAGCGGGAAAAATGAAAGAAGTTTTAAATTAAAATTCTTAGGTAAAATACACTGTTCACTGTGTACAGCTCACAACCCGAAGACAATGCTCTTCTCAGTAGTTGTGCTTTGTCAATCTCTGTCCATTTTTGCAATCTTCATTTGAGAAGAGAGCTGGGTTCTTTCCCAGTCACGTCTCCTTTTCTGCCAAAGCTTCCAGCTCTGCAGAAGCACGTGTCTGCAGAAACGGGATAGCATGATCAACCCCATCCCCTCCATGGGAGTGTGCACCTCATATGAGCACATACCTCAGTGCACAAGCAGTAATGAAATAATTGCTTTTTCTAACAATTTAATGCTTTTCTTTTACACTACTTTGCGAAGCATAAAGATATCCCTCAAACATCCAGGAAAATGCACTTCGCCAATATCTGCTTTCATAACCATAAACTCAAGCACACCATGTAAGGCAAATGTAGCAAGGTCCGATGTTTGTCAGCAGCTCGGACCTGGGCGGTCAGTGCCGCTGCTCGCAGGAGCGCCCTCGGGGGATGCAGGGATGGAGCCCGGCTCGGCCGCCGCCCCCCGGCCGGCCCCGGCCCGGCCGCTGTGTCACAGTGACTCCAAGTGGATTTGGGGAGATACTGCCGTGCCCGCGAAAGGAGAGGCTACTTAGGGGAAGTTTGATTCGAGGCAAACTTCACTTTACTGCTTCCTTTAGCTCCTGCACGGCTTTATCCTGCAGTGGCGACACCGGCGTTATTGGCCCCACTGAGCTGAAATTTATGTTTACGTGCACGCCTGCGTCTGAATCCTTACATTCAGGTTATATGTAGAGAGAGATACAGATGCAAAGAGGTCCTGAAATCTAATTTTGTAAACTCTTAAGCACATCTTTGTCTGTTGAGATTGTACACCAGGACTGGCTGTGGGAGGTGGCAGGCACAGGTATGCCCAGCTGTGGGCCACCTGATATCCCCTAAATATTCTATGGCCTCTACAGCAACCAACTTGTCATGAATTTGCCCCTGTAATCTTCATTCACTACTTCCTGAGATTTTCTGAAAGGAATGACCCATGTACCATTCTGATAGATGTCAAGGTAGTATCTAGGCCATTTTTTCCTCCATTGTTCATTTTTGAAATGAAATGAGATAATTTTTACTCCAAGATCTTAAAGGAATGACATCTTTATAGAAAATGTCCACATTTTAAAGCAGAGAGGAATACCTTTTGCAGCCACCTCTGATGGTAAACTCAGGTACTCCTCCATATAATTTATGAATAAGTTTGTTATGACAAACAAGCAGGGAGGAACCTACAGAACTTCAAAAGATTTGCTGCGCTTTAAAATGCTTCTTTGGGCACTGCCAATCAAGTATTTATAGAGAGAATGAATTTTTGGAAGCACTCATTACTGTTCAGGTAGCATGCTGGGATTTGTGTGTCCTCCTAGCCCCAGGTGAAAGGTATGATTCACCTAGCAAGCACTGCCTCTGTCAACATTTGTAATTGAAGCTGCAGGTGTTTGTGTTAGGCAGTTATCTGCTACCCTTTCATAGACCTGCACCCAAATCCAGATCTGCAGACCAGAGTCTTCCAAAGGGAACGTATATCTGGTAGCAGGACATCACAGCCAGCTGTGAGCTACCCCTGCCCAGCTGGGGAACCTCTGGAGGCAAAGGCAGTATGCCTCTGCGGGTCCTTACCCATCCACCACTGCCATCAGGATGGCAGTGCTGGCCACCAAAAGTCTCTCTGAAGGTCATGGGTTACAAAAAACTAAGTGGTGTATCTGCATTCTCTATCTTTTGCCCTTGTGCAAAATAGGTATGAATAATTTCAAAGGCCTGGAAAATTCTGATGTGGGAGAGCTTTAGGTGCCCTCTGCACAGGTCTAAAATTCATTCCATACAACTGCTCTGTCAGCTGTGCTGTGCAGTCCAGATTTCTTCAGGTTTTTCTTATAAACAAGTTTCAGGAAGAATTTTAGGCACAGTCAATATCCACCCCCAATCTTCCAAGGTAAGAGCAAGAGTGTGCCTCCAGTAAATTGTTGGCACCTAATAAAAAAGCTAAGTCATTCCATGGAGCCCAGCTTGGCTCATTTAAAACAGAAAACAACTCGCAGAGCCACTACTGCTCCATAGTGAACAGTCATTATTAAACGAATTCTCAGGGGCAAACTTGGTTGCGGTTGGTCAGTCATTTAAATATTCCTGTTCGGCTGCCTTCATGCTGTCCAGGACATGAAGCAAATGAAGCCTGGCTGTTACCCAGATGATCCACGATGTTGTGACCAGATGGAACTTCACTTACAACATGTGTAGGTGCCTGCTGGACAATAAACAGGCTTTCGCTGTCTTTTGCTCTGATGAACTCAAGGGGGTTACTGCCAGGTTAAAACAATCACAGCCCCCAAAAGATTTATTATTATTTTTCAAATTTATGCCAGATGAACAGAACAGCAACAACAAAAACAAAAGGTTAAATGGATGTTTATTTTTTGTATTAGTGCTCATTTCTAGTTTTCCCACTTAACCTGGAATCAGCAAAAAAAAAAAACCAAACTGGTGTATCTTTGCCCATATGTTTGTGTTTGGTTTGTTGTTGGTTTTTTTTAATCTTAAAAATGTTGTGATAGCTGCAAACACAGTTTACAGATAAAACAAAAAATGTTTATAGCCTCATTTCCATTTGAGGAGGAGTGCTTGTGTATGTGCACACAGAAGTGACAGTCCTCCCCCCCACCATGTGTACTTCTGCACAAGTGGTCATCCTCTCTTCCAAAAGCTTGCAAGTTAATTGGACAACTTTCATTAAATACCATGTGAATTCTTACAAATATAATGAAAATTTAAAAAAAAAAAAACAGAGATAGAAGGAAGAAAGAGATTCTAGCTTCTGCTGGAAAGAAAGCAGCAATGCAAGCTCCCCCCTTGCTACGCAGCAGAAATTTGAGAAAAGGGAGGGATGTGCACATAAACACATATACACATTGGGACCCTTCCAGTTGCAGGAAAGGCCTTATTAGACACGAGAGGAGATGCAGATCCATGGCTAAACAAGCTACAATGGCCCTACTGTGCTGTTCCTCAGACCATGGCCACATTAGAGAATCACAGCACCATTTATGTTGGAAAAGATCTCTAAGATCAAGTCTAACCTTTCACAGATCACCACCTTGTCAACTAGATCATGACATCCAGTCATTTCTTGAACATCTCCGGGCTGGTGACTCTACCAACTTCCTGGGAAGTCTATTCCAATGCTTAACAACCCTTTCCAGAGTTGTTCCATCACAAATTCTCCCTGATGTCAAACCTGAACCTCCTCTGGTGCAGCATGAGGCTGTGTTCTCTTGTCCTGTCACTGGTTGCCTGGGAGAAGAGGTCAAACCCCACCTGTCCACAGCCTGCTTTCAGGGAGTTGTAGAGAGTTCTCCAGGCTAAACACCTCCAACTCCCTCAGCTGCTCCTCATAGCACTTGTACTCCAGACCCTTCCCCAGCTTCATTGCCCTTCTCTGGACTTGCTCCAGGACCTCAATGTCTTTATTATAGTGAGGGGCACAAAAGTGGGCACAGGATTCAAGGTGGGACCTCACCAGTGGCCAGTACAGGGGGACAGTCACTGCCCTGGTCCTGCTGGCCACACTATTCCTGATACAGGTCAGGATGCCATTGGCCTTCTTGGCCACCTCGGCACAGCCGGCTCATGTTCAGACACTTTCAGTCAGCACCCCCAGGTGCTTTTCTGCTCTGCCCCCAGCCTGTAGCACTGGATGGGGCTGTTGTGACCTAAGGGCAGGACCTGGCACTGGGCTTTGTTAAACCTCATACAGTTGGCCTTGGCCCATTGATCCAGCCTGTCCAGATCCTTCCAGAGAGCCTTCCTGCCCTTCAGCAGATCAACATTCCTACACAACTTAGTGTCGTATGTGAACTTACTGGGAGTACACTTGATCCCCTCACCCAGATCATCAACAAAGATATTAAAAATATGAAACAGGACTGGGTGTAGAATAGAAGGACTGGGCAGACAGAGATCAAAGCTTATGAAGAAACACCAGTTGTTCTCTGTACCCTCAGGGTTTTTTTTTTTCTGGTTAATGAAGTCTCTGCCTGTTCTCAGCCACAGAAGAGCCAGAACCAAACAGCTTTTAAATTTAATTTCCCCACTCATGACAAAGGATGCAAAAGCTGATCCCAACACCCACACTTTAAATGAAACTTTAAAGGTCAGTTGTTTTATTGCCCCTCACTCAGCTGTAACACCCAGTTCTAGAAGCTCAGCACTGATGGGTTTTACAAGCACCCCCAGTCTGCTCCTGGAAAAATTAGTCTTACTTAGCTGAAACTACTGTTGAAACTTGCACTAATATATAGAGTTTTTAATGTAGAGAACACCCTTCAGATCTGTTCCAGCAGCTCAGCTGTGTGGGGAGCAATATCCAGATGAAAAGTTGTAATGAACAGATGGCAATTTTTTCAAATGCTTCTGCTGGCTCTCAAACAATTATGTAACAATGTCTCTGCAAGAACAAAAATATCTGCTTCTTTCAAGAAAAAAGGTGGGAAACAGGCACTGTTCAATATAAGTGATGTTATTATCCTGTAGGTCTTCACAAAGGATATGTTGATTTCTGGAAATGCCTCATTTGTACTGCAATGATTAAAAAACAAATCACAGTTGCCAGAGCAAATGAACTTGGCAGCCTATGCCTTTTAGTGATGCCATTCTGATGCTAAATGTGTTGGGAGCCTGTATCAATTTAATTTCCATATTTTCCTATTGTTGAACTTTATTCTGCTAATATTAACTCTGCTGTTATTCCTAAAAAAAAAATATTCTAAAGAGCTATCACATGTTTGTGAGGTTGGGCAGAACAATTTTCAAAGGTGAATGGTGCATTTGTATTTTCGTTTCCTTAAGCCAGAAGGAGAAGCATAAGATGACAGGAAAAGTTTAAGCAATAGTTCTATCTAAACCACCAAGACATAGACAGGCAGACTAATTTTCTTGTTGCCATGGATAGCTGGTGCCAGAATGGAAATTATGCCATAGAAAACAAGGTGTGCTGTTGTCAGGGGCTGTGCCAGGGTTTCCTAAGGAAGGCATCTGTGATGGGTGCCTGATCAGTGAGAAGGGGGAAAAGATTTGTCTTTTATACTAGTAAATGCAAACACTTTTAATAAGAAATGATGGAGTAGAAACTAATTTGTAAAATCAGACAAATCTTGGCTTAGAAGTGTTTCCACATTGAATGTTTAATTCAGAGGGATAAACTACTTCGAACAAGTGGATATCCAGGAAGAATGCTCATTTGAAATGCTCTTGCCATTTGGAAGTAGAGATCTTCAAGACAGCATGATCAGCCTTGGAGAGAAAAAAAGGCAGAGGTTAAAGACACACGGGAAAGAGGTATGCAGAGATGAAATTACCTGTCTCATGTCTGTGAGATGCTGTTCCCCCCCTGCTGGACAGAGCACTGCAGCACCACGCACTTGAGTCCATTAGAGGCAGGGAGGGCAGGGCAGTGAGCAGTGAAACCCTTGTGCGTGGCTGTGGTGAGCACATTACGCACAACCCGCTCATGCCAAGCCTGCTTTCTGAAGCCACTTCTGACCAGACTCCAGCACGAGCTCATGTCCGTCTAATCCTGAGTGAGCAAACCCCCCTTTCAGTTCTGTGGGATAGAAGCCAATAGTAAGGAAAGAGATAGAGGAGGTCAGTCAGGCTTTGAGAAGATGAGGAGAACCACCTTCTGAACTTTGGAGGACTGAGCTTGCAGGCCAACACAATACAGAGATTTTAGTGATCTGTGGGTAAAGATCTCTCCCCTGTTTCTGCAAAGCTAGCATGAGGACTAGGTCTCCCAAGCTAGATTGCCACAGTCCTGGGCAATGAGGCACAGCTCCCAGAGGAAAAAAAGTACAAAAGCTACACTTACACTGCCTGAAAGCAAGTTACATCAGAACATAATCTAAACCCTCCAGGACTGTATAAATAACATGATCAAGCATTTCACCATCACCACAGCACCCCTCTTGTCTCAAGAGGCAACTGCAATGGTTTTAAGAATTTGGAAAAAACACCACACACACAAGACCCCAAGAACAAACAGGAAGATTATCTCCAGCCCTTTTTTTATATACAAGCGTAGCAGGACTCTTTGGCCTGGAATGTGGTCAAGGGACAATGCCCTATTTGCAAGGATTGAGAGGGGGAATCATGTGCTGCTTTTGGTGTTGAATTACGCTAAAACCAGTCTGGGTCATGAACACCAAATCAACATACTGATAGTGAGGCAACTGGAGACCTGCGACTGGAAGTCAATCACTTTATACTATGAAAGTCCAGTCTACGCTGATATGGTTCAGCTCGTCTAACATATTCCTCCCTGGAGTGGGTAGGGATTCCTCCCTTGGGTAGGGGACACCCCGCAAGAAGACCTCTCAAGGCTGACTGAAAGAGATTAAGCCCTTGCTTGTTGGTATGGGTGAGTTACATCAATCTCTCCTTTAATTATTGTTTCTTTTTGCTAGCTTTAATATAATTGCTTTGATATAGTGCACTATCCTATCCTATCCTGTCCTATCCTATCCTATCCTATCCTATCCTATCCTATCCTATCCACTATGAGTAATTTTACTGATTAAGATCTTTTTGTCTAATCATTTATTATAAGAAATAATTCATTTTCATAGAAATATATCTGATTTGCCATCAGTCTGTGGGACAAAGTTGTACAAAGATCACACCTCTCTAATTCCTTAAACCATTGNTAGCAGGACTCTTTGGCCTGGAATGTGGTCAAGGGACAATGCCCTATTTGCAAGGATTGAGAGGGGGAATCATGTGCTGCTTTTGGTGTTGAATTACGCTAAAACCAGTCTGGGTCATGAACACCAAATCAACATACTGATAGTGAGGCAACTGGAGACCTGCGACTGGAAGTCAATCACTTTATACTATGAAAGTCCAGTCTACGCTGATATGGTTCAGCTCGTCTAACATATTCCTCCCTGGAGTGGGTAGGGATTCCTCCCTTGGGTAGGGGACNTATCCTATCCTATCCTATCCTATCCTATCCTATCCTATCCTATCCTATCCTATCCACTATGAGTAATTTTAACTTTTACTAGGAAATAATTCTGATTAAGATCTTTTTGTCTAATCATTTATTATAAGAAATAATTCATTTTCATAGAAATATATCTGATTTGCCATCAGTCTGTGGGACAAAGTTGTACAAAGATCACACCTCTCTAATTCCTTAAACCATTGACAAAGTCTGGGGCTAAGATTGGACGTAGCTGCACCTAGACTTTTCTCTGAGAAGGTGTTTAGAAAGCAAGGGGGTTTCTGCACCTCAAGACTCAACCAGAGGGCTTCTCTAGTAAACTTCATCTGAAGTCTATCAGTCTCTCCACAACAACAAGTTAAAACCAAACCAAACCAAAATAAAGACGTTATGAGACATTATTGCAAATAAACATGTTTTTGTCAGGAAAATAACATGCCCTGTCATCAGTTCTCCTTCCTAAAAGAAGCCTAGATATCTCTGAGTATTCTTGTGTCTTCTGCATGTCCTGTGGTGTATAATCTCAGTTTATTTAGGAACTGAGGTTCTCTTCTATTTTTTTACAGTTCTGCAGACAACACAAAAAAAAGGATTTCAAAACTTCTTTAGGGAAGTGGTAGTTGAAATGTTCCCTGTCATGTAACATTCTTGCACAACTCTTTACCAGCCACAGTTGATAATTTTTGCAGATTCTCATGTACTGTTGTATAATTGAATTGAAGAGACAATCATGATCACCTAGTCCACCTTTGTACAATATGACCACTTCTTAATTCTTGCATTACACTTCTTAGTTTCTGAGTTAATCCTGGAAATTCTGTTAGGCTATGGTATATTTTCAAGAACAATTCTTGATCTTGATTTAATATTAAGTGCTAAAGATCCTGTCTGTTTTCTGCATAATTTGTAATATTTTCTGCAAAATTGCAATTATGCAATTTGCATAATTGCATCTGTTTACAACATTTTCCCTAGAATGAAGATCTATCTTCTGTCAGAAAACTTTTCCACATCTAGGGAGACCACAATTTGCCCTTTGCCAGATAAACTGTACTAACCAACTTGGTTTGCTTTCTTTTCACCAGGAGCAATCTCCAGATCTCAAATTACTCTTTCCTGGACATACTTCAATCTTTAAGCCGTCTAGGCAGCATAAATAGTCACAACATTGAAGCATCTACCCCAGTTATTTAATCTACAGTTATAATATAGTGTCCGTTCTATGCTTGTCTGTTGTTCCTTCGTTTATGCACTCTAGAGTTAGGTTAGCTCTCTGATATTCAGCTTCCAGTTGGGAACTCATAAGAAGCAGCATCCTAAGTAAAACCAAAAGTCCATCAAGTCCTTATCCTTATGGTGGCACTTAGGACAGGTTATGTAGAAGCTCAGATTCGGGGGTGCACTCATTTAGATACAAGGTACATACAGATAGACCCTCTCCTTGATAACACAACCTAGATCTGGCCATGCACCTCCCCAGCAAACTCAAAAGTTAAGTTTTCCCCATTGATCCATTCACTGGTACCATGTGATGTTAAACAGGTAAAATGTGTGACATCAATGCTTTTTTTTTCCACCACAAGCAACTTGATATACACTTTGTCTACTGTACTTGATTTGAAGGAAAAGCAACAACAATTTAATATTGTTACTTTAAACAGCATTCTGGACATATTCCTCACAAACACGCTGTACTTCTGAAGTCACGGTTGGACATAGAGGTAGTGGGTTTTTTGATTTTTTTTCCCTAAGTTTGATTTTTTTTTTTCCTATAAAATAAAAGTGTAAGGACATTTGGAATTTTTCTGGAAGTAGCACAAGGTCCACAGTTAAACAAAACCCACAATGAACATATGTCCCAAACAATTAGTTCAATGACAAACACTTCTAGATTTTCCTGAATGCAAACTGCATCCAGCTGATGGCCTCAGCCTCCTCTTGCTTTGACTCTGGATGGAACCAGTGTAAATGAATGTAAGGAGAAGCTAGCAAGTCAAAATGTCAGACCTGCAAAGCTCATTTTGATCTGTGAGTGCTTACTGGGGGAATGGATCTATGAATTCACTCACTGACTGTCTGCTGCTCTTCTATAGAATTATCTTTATGTATGTTAATCATATTCTAACTCAGATAAAACAGAAAGAAATTACATGAAATTAAAACAACATAGGCTTGCTGTAATTTCAGCCAAACATACATTTGCCATCCAAAGACCATATAGATGGGATCTTATTAGTCTTTCAGTCCCTGTTTTGAGAAAAGAAACTATTTCTTGAGAATGTTTAATGTAATTTAAAAAACAACACTGCAGGCAGTCAACTTAAATGTGATGTAAAGCCTTTGTGTTAGATTTAGCAGTCATTCAGTGTTTAACTTGCAGATTCTACAATGTTAAAAATGCACATTAGTGAAGTAACTACATCCATTTCTCTCTGTATGTGTGTTTTAATGCGAAATTCAAGGATACCCAGCTGTAGACAGAAATGTAATTTAGTCTGCGGGTCTTTTCACTGCCTCTCAAACACAGATTTGATTTCTTCCATAGTTACTCTATGACATATGTGCTAACAATAGCACCCCTTAGTTCCTCTCATTAGAAAGAGAGAAAACTGAGGAAGTGCTGGAAGATTTCACCTGTAAAAGTCATTTGAAAGGCCAACAGCAGGAGCAGAAATGGAACCCTGACTCCTAAATCGTGGCTTTCATATTTCCCTTCTTCTTGCTACCTCCTTTACTCCCTAAATTAGGCTATTTCTGCACTATAAATGCTACAACATTAGAACTTCAGCTTGTAGCACTTCCTCAATCCACATGAAGTATTGTATCACATACAAATAGTTGTCCAGTTTGATCTGACAGATGCCTCTGGGATGATAACATAGCAAAGCAATGAATATGGGCATTTTGACGGCAAACCAGATCACTCAGTCACGTGTTAAGACAGAAAAAGAAGATTTGTAACTATGTTCATGTACAAACATCCTGCCACACATAGCCTTCATTATACATTTTTGCTGAGCAAAACCTTTGCTGTTGCCCAAGGGGCTCCAATGGTGGCATCTATGCAGGATTCCAGAGGGTGGCACTCCCCACAGCCCATTCACCATGCTGAAGATGCATCTGGCCTGGGAGATACAAAGCCTGGCTGTGAAGGCCAGTGATCAGAGGCCTTCAGTAAAAGGGGAGTCCTGGACTCTGGTCCTTACTGGTAGCAGTATTACATTTTTTATGCACTTGTTAGCATACCAGGTGACAATGTGGCAGCAACCTAGTTGGCCACCCCTTTTGGCCAGCAAACATCAATGCTGTGCCTTTTGTCCTTGAAAATATCTGGAAACAGCATCTTCCCACAGACACCCTTTAAATTTTCTTGTTATTCACTCTTTGCTACACAATCCTGAGCCTGTCCATACACTGTCAGCCTCCTTCAACAGACCAAAATGCACCTGACCAAAGGTAGCTGCATGCCCACATACTTTCATTTCTTCCCTGTCCAATCTGGATGTCTTTATTTGTATCTGGTATCTCAGGAAAGCAAAATTCTCTACAGATAATCAGACTTCCAAGTTAAGCCTCTCCTTTTTCTCTGTCAGATTAATTTCTGGTTCCTATTAAAGTTTTATCCCAGCCTGGGATAAGATGCTTTCCTGTGTTTAAATTCTCCTGGATCTCTCCAGCTGATAGCTTGAAATTTTCTATTCATTTTCACTGATGTTTATTTGCATCATGAAGTCTACTTGAGCTGAATAAACCTCACAGAGAAATCAGACAAGTTCTACCTGTGCTAACAATTTTTTATTTAGTAAGTGTTGGAAAATGGGCTCACCTTTGCTTTGTTTGGGTTGGAAGGGATCTAGTGCCAAGACCCTGGGCTTTGCAACAGCTGGGACCGTAGGCCAAGGGGAGACCTGGACTAGGATAGCTACAGGAATGGGATAAGGTGTACAAATCCCTATGGGAATACAGGTGATGGGGTGCATGAAGGAACAAAGAGGGTGGTAGGCAGAAAAGGCTGTGAAGGGAGCTGTTGAATGTAAACAGGTCCATGAGTGTGTTTGTCTGTCTGAGTCCCGTGCATGAGCAGTCTGTCCCTCCCAAGGGTGAGTGAGCTGAGTGAGGGGCTCTGCATCAGGGGCTGCAGCAGGGCTGTGGGTCACAGCCTGGGTGCCTGTGCCAGCTGCTGGGGGCGAGTGTCTGTATCTTCCCCAAAGTGGGGGGCAGGGAGGGTGTGTGTGTGCTTACCGGCAAACTTCAAGCTGGACCAGCCAGTGAGTAAGGGGGCCTTCGGGCTGGGGCATCACGCTGACAGGGAGTCACTGCTGCCATGCCTGAGGGCCTTGTGAACAAGGGGTGTGAGTGGAATGAGAGTGTGAGGGCATGGGTGTTTGCAGCAAGTCTCAATCCAGACCAACCAGCAACTGGGAGACCTGTGGGGGAGGCAAGGGAGGGTTGGATGCAGAGAGGTGACCATCAGAGGGGTCATGCTGGTGCTCAGGGGATCCATGAATGCATGTGTGCTTTTACACCAGAGAGTGTGATGTGAATGCCTGCAACAGTGACCTTCTGCCTCTGCCAGTCCAAGCAGAAGGGACTTAACTCTCTCTATTCTATGTGAGCTGTTGAAAGCAGTGCCTTACCTGGAGGAGGTGGCCACTCAACATTACTTGACACCTTGTTTCCCTTCCACAGAGCAGAAGGAATTAATGGTTTGTGCATCTGACTTGCAATTTTTCCATGCTCATCTTCCCTTTTTATTCAGCAGATAATTATAAGAGAGAATAGATGACTCTAATTCGGATCATCAGGCCAAGAAAAATTGCTTTTCTACAACCCATTCTGTATGCTTGTGTCTCTACATGTGTCTCTACAAAAGCATATATGTGCGTACTAAACATTTGTACTGGAACAAGAAGTTCAAAGGTGCATTTCTTATCAAAGATACCAGAAAAGTTTTTTTTTCCTGGTTGACTTCCATAAAAACAAATACCTTTGATAAGAACAAAGACTGGCGTATGATTTTCTGATGCGATTTTGGGTAGTTACGTCTTATTCATTGTGTAGGTTCAACTATTTGCCGAAATATCAGTGTCCTGTTTTCCTTTGCGAAGAGGGTGGTCAGAGAACCAAATTGTGAACCGGTCCATGTGTGCAGTCAGCAGCTCTCCAACATGGTTTTCAAGGCTGTTGTTTGATTTATAGAAAGCTTTTTCTCCCAAATAATATACACTGGAATGCAAATGTTGCAGTTTCACCTAACACACCCGTGTGGTGTAATAGCTACAGTATGCACACGCCCCTCTCTCTCCTGGAAAACTGATTATTAGCTCTGCGATTGAACACCAATAGTTTAGAGAAAAAGCAATAAAAAACTGCACCTGTGTAGTCTGGACAAAACTTACCTGCATGGCCCTGGCAGCTTTACACATTTTAGAGGAGTGATTTTATCTTTGCACATCATTTTAGAGATCCTCTTGTTGTCCCAAAATGGGTTCTTTCACCTGGTGTGCAAGAGGCTGATCCCCACACAGGGCTGAGGTGTTTGATGTATTTACAGCTCTGCACAGAAAGCGGTGCTGGGTGACAAATTCACAAAATCAGCACACTGAGTTTCAAAAATTTTCGCTGTTTATTACATTTTAGCAAACAAAGGCATTAATGTTCGTTGGCTACAAGTTATCTAGTCCTCTTATTAATTAATATTCTATCTTAATTGGTTGAATATTCTATCTTAATTGGTTGAATGATTTCTTTGTTTCTTATGCTAATTAGTGAGCATGCTCAGTCTTTCTCTTCTCTTGAGTCAGTGGGTTTCTCGGGTTGGTGGTTCATGAGTCAGTGGTCGCAATCTCTCCCTGCCAGAATTGCTTTTTACCCAGTTGGAGAGGATTCAGCACAGTTGCTGAGTTGGCTCTGTTAGTTTATTCCTTGTTTTGTGAATTTGTAACGACCCACCTTTAGGAGTTCTGCCAAATGTCCCTGTGGACTGTAAATTCTGTATTCCTTGTCTCCACTATCAGTTGTACATCCTTCTTCCCAAGCTTTGCTAACCTCCACTGAGGTCTGAGACCACTGAAGCATGTCAAGCCCTAAACTTTAATGACAAAATTCTACCAACAAGCAATTTACCTTTCAAAAACCCGGACACCACTCCATTTCCCAACACGTGCATGATGTTTAACTCCTTGCCTTTATATGGCTCTCCTCCCAATAACAGAAAAACACCACAAGTTTTATGCTGTTCTTCAGCAAAACCAAAAATAACTGTAGAAAAGTTTAGGAAAGTTTTTTTCTCAGGAAAAAATCAGGCAAACAAAATCACACAAACTACTAACTGCTTGGTTAGCTGCCTGTTTGTTGAGTAGCAATTATGTTCTACTTATGTTCTACAGTACAGTATATAAGTTTGTTACAGATCAGTCTCAGGCACAATTCCACAATCTAAACCATTCTGGACATTTTTCTTTTTAACAACTAATTTCTTAGTTGATGTAATGAGATATGCATCCCTTTATTGATCTTACTATGTCAGAATTGTGCCAGCTTGTGTGCAGCTCTGCAGGGCATTTTGTTTCACTATGCTTACAAATGAAACGCATGTCCAGTAGAAATCAGAAAGACTTCTTATTAAATCAAGTGCTTTTTTTTTTTCTTTTACCAGGTTTTATTTCTCTTTTGGCATTATTTCAAAGTATTGTCAGAAGAACGTTTTTCCTTTATGGGGATGTAGTTTGCTTTTTGTCTAAAAAGGAGAGGTTTGGAGGCTATCAATAATACACTTTACAAGAAAAAGAAGCTCTAAAATACAATAACCTTAGCAGCTAATATTTATACACATTCTTCAGTTCGCTAGTAATCCAGATAGATTACCAGAACCCTTTTCACTGCTATAACAGTGAAATATTATTTAATAATTATGCTTTACCAAATAGTTATAATATAAACAAACTTTATTACACCTAACTAAATTTTTATTCCCATTAATCTTAGTCTGAAGCTGTTCCAAGGTCTAATCTCATGAAAATTAGAAACTTTCTTGTAATTTTCAGCCTTAATTCAGGCAGGAACATTTTGTATTTCATGATTATGTTTAAACTTTATCTTTTGGTTTAAAAACTATGAACATTTTTGCAGAGAGGACATGTTTCCATTTCAGCCTTTTCTTTTACTGGACTAGGTAAGACAAGCACTTTTAGCCTCTCATCAGAATACCCACTTTCAACTGTTGATCAGAATAGCTCCTTTCAGCCCCTTTTCCTGACTGCAACATCCTTTTGGGACAGAAATGGGCAGTCCAGTGCACTGCTGCAGAAAATATCTGCTTCCTCAAGTGCTGGAGTTGCTGTTTCCCTCTCTCTACTGGATTCAACACATTTATAATTTATTAGCCCGCTGCTAATAAATAAACATCATCTGATAACATTTTTCATAGTCTATTAATTATCACACAGTTCAATTGCAGCAAGGCTCCCAACACAATAAATCATTGGATAGAATAAAGAACAGGTGTTTGTTCTGGCTTCAGCTGAAGTGACAGTTTCCTGACCCACCACTAATTTATCAAATATCCTTTTGTAATTTTTAAGTAACAGAAGCATAAGCCAAACAAATTATATCTAATAAATGGCCAAGGTAACAAAAAAATGCTGCTAAATTTGGAAAGGTAGGTGTCTCTGTAAGTCTCTGCCATCTGAGTTTTCTCCGAGACTATCTCTTATGTTCCTGGAAAAGTCCCTGCTCCTTTCCCTGTGGGATCCTGAACTGATCCCTACTCCATCTCAACTTCAACCAAGGGTAACAGCTTAACATTGTGCTCAAATGAGTAACTGAAGATCCTTATTTTCCTCTGCCTATTCAACTGCAGGACACCTATTGCTGCTTTATTTTATATTTTTATTGCACTATTAATGGCTGCTTAATTCTCTTTGGGCATTTGTGAAAAAGAATGAACGCTTGGCTGGTATCAGCACACACACTGGCACTTTCATATTGCTTCATCTATTTGACTTCACCTTCTTCCTCTGCTATGCATTCCAGTTACTGTTTGTTCCCTTTCCAGATAACAGAACTTGCTTCAGCAAACACATATTCACATAACAAAATTTTCCATGAACAGCAGAATTAATGAAGCCTGTTTTCCTAGGGATATATATTGCTGATTCCCAAGTTCCATGCTCACACTATGTGATGAGCATGGAACTTGGGACAATACCTTCACTATGCAAAACCAGCACTTTAAATGGCCAGTGTGAGTCACATACCTGCTGCTTGGCTAATCACTCTACTGCCATTGCACAGTCAGTCAGACATCAAGATCTTATGGCTGTTGCCAAGGAGGATGTATTGCATTCCTTTGTCTGACTGGAAAATATTTTTAAAAATAGGTTAAAATTAAAATAAAGGGGGCTCCAATGGAGTTCTCTGTTTCCTGGAACAGTGAATTTAGAAAGAATGGGTAGCCAAGGAGAATAAAATTGGGCATGCATTTGAAATGACTGCTGGAGAGTTAGGAATGATACTCCTGGAAGATTAAATGTGTATTTTTACTGTAAGTGTACATGAGAAGATTACTAAACTTCCTGACATTAATGGGATGTATGAAGTGAAATGATCACAAATGAGCACTTTTAAATTTTATTTCTTTTGGGGCTGTGTATATGTTTGATTGCTTTTCCCTTTGGAAGGTGAGCACAGCTAGAGCTTTTAATCACTGGGAAAAGTTCTGTTTAGACATAACTTCTTTGTGTCTGTGATTTCTCTTTATGATAGCATTTAAAGAAAATGTGGTGCTATGACTGTGATATTAAATCAAAGCAGCAGGCATTTCAGTTTAAGTGAGGTGAAAATCCTGTACCTACTTCTTCAAGGATGGCAAAACCACATGGAGTGCTACTGCACATACATGTGAAGGCACAGTAACACTGTGACACAACTGATAGCTAAGAAAACAAACAAGCAAACAAACAAGCATGCAAAAGGCTGTGGAAATTTGTCCCACAATGTGTGAACTTTATCTTGTCAGGACCTTTTCTGGCAGAAAG
>VXBC01002637.1:42346-77604 GCA_013399945.1 Ploceus nigricollis | reverse complement strand
GTTTTACAGGAAAGATTGCGTAAACTTTCCGGAAAATCACCGCTAACTGCGGGGGGGTTGGGGGAGATACATCGGAGGGGGGAATACTCAGCTCTCCTTTTACGGCCTGGGCAGTGGGTCTGCCGTGTAGGTTTATCTACAAAAACAACTTCGGCCTCGAGGCTTGGCTCAGCATTCATGGTGCACATGGTGAGGACACCAGCACGGCCACGGCTACAGCATAGGCACGGGCACGGACAAGGCCGCAGCCGCAGCCACAGCCACATTACAGGCACAGGAAAAGACATGGGCACGGCATGGACAAAGCTACAGCCAGAGCCACTACCACGGCATAGTCATGGCTGCAGCACGACTATGGACAAGGACACTTGTCAAGGCCATGGTCATGGCCACAGCCACAGCATAAGCATGGACAAGGACATATCAGAGACTAAAAAATCATGGCAGTGAGTACGGCCATGGGCAAAAAGGTACTTGGCCATGGCCACAGCACAGGCGCAGGCAAGGACAAGGACGTGGCCATGGCCATGGCCAAAATGCCATGGGCAAAGCCACGGGCACAGCACGGCCAGGGCCACGCCACCAACAAGGCCACATGCACAGACACAGACAAGGGCACGGCCCCGGCACGGGCATGGGCACTGGCACAGGCAAGAACACAGCTACGGCACGGACACTAACACAGACACGGGCACGGACAGGCACACAGGACGGTCAAGGATAAGGATGAGGACGGGGACGGGGANGGGCTGATGGCGGCCCCGCGGCGGGGACACCCCCCGGCCGGGCGGAATCGCTTCCGTCTTCTTACCCTGCTCCATTGCGGTTTTCTCCACTAAGACGAGCAGCAAAGAGTGAGTGGGATTGAGGTCCAAGGGAGACGATCAGATCAATTCAAAAGAAAGGAGGAGCGAGAGAGAGGACAAATAAACAACTTCACAGCTTTTCATGATTTTTCAAGTGGAAAGGGGAGTATCTGTAGGATAGGCGAGGCTCTGGCCCGCATGCTTCACCAGCGCAGGAAGTGGCGGGGTTCAGGACTAGAAAAGCTGTCAGTAGATTCCAACACAGCAAGTTCTGTTTTCCTTTGATTAAGAGATCGAGTGCAAAGGGCCAACCACCAGTCAGTTTGGGGGAAAAAAACCCACAGAAACAAAAAAGAATTGAAGCAATCCGTATCTTTTGATGATAAGGGTGAGATAGCACAAATGTCATCCAAATTGCTGAGTGTGTCAGTATTGCCTGTGTTACGCTCACAGGTCAAACGCAGTGTGAAGTCAATGAGAATACCCAACTGCTAGGGCATCTGGGCTGTGTCAGAAAGACTTGCTGCTCTCTGCTTTCTTAGAACTAAAAGAAAATTCAGTAAGTTGTGGAGTTGAATGCTTCATCCTCCTCCCTCCCAAGCTTGAAAAGGTGACAGATGTTTCCTCAGCGCCTGTTATTTTAGACACCTCCATGATTTATATATCTCTGCAAGCCTGGTGGGTGGAATTGCATGTCACAGATGAGCTGAAAATAACTTGTATATGCTCATATACAGACTCTGATATCTATTGGCCCATGTAGAAAAACTCCAAATTGAATCACATGATCATCTGCCTGGCAGATGCATTAAGATGTACTGATGGAGCAATGGTGGGTTAAAGTGAAGTTGAAATGTTCACTGAAGAGCACTGGCAAGGCCTCTGCGGTAACATTGTGCACAGTAGAACCACCACGGCTTAGCCCTCGTGATTGTTTTGCTAAGACAGGCAGTCACATATAGAGGAAAAATTCATATTTAGAACAATATGCAATTCCCTGTGGGATCATAGAACTGGACAGACTGCCTTTGGCCTCTGCATGAGAGGTTCAGAAGATACCTGGAAAGGTGGTTGCAGAACTTTGTTTGGATGTGTGGGTCCTTTTCACTAGAAGCAGTACTTGGGGAAATTCTGCTTTGGGACTTTGGAGTGTCAAGCTGTTAACACCTGGTCAAGTATTTTTGGATAGCCTGGTGGAAGAGGCAGACAAATAAATATGTTACATCCACACATGCCCAGCACTCCAAAAATGTGTTAGGTGGCACTGTGTATGGCACATAGGTACATACCAGGCTGAAAGCCCAGTGTCACGGCTAAGATGTAAGGGAAGGTTCTCAGGTGAACTTCTCAAAAGCAGAGGTTTCTGCTTCCCTCCATCTGTAGAACCCAGGGAGTTTCACCCAGCTGCTTATTAAGTTTTCCCATGAGTGCTGCCTGGCTTCCTTTGGGTACAGCTCAGAACCAGTGTTCTTTGGGAGACGATAATATTTTCCAAGGCTGGGCCATTCGTACATGCCAGCCTCTAGAGAATATGGAGAAGCTGTGCAGAAAAGGCCCTGGGCACACTTGTCCACGCCCTGTACCCCGCAGTAGACATTCACATCCTGCCAAGGTAAACTGTGTGAATGGTGCGCCTGATTCACAGCCAGGTCTGCAGCAAAAGCAGTGAGTGAAGAGTGGCAGAACTTTTTAACTCCTTGGGCGGGGCTGAAGACAGAATTCGCAGCAGACGACCCAAATTCTTGGCGGGAGCATGTATCTCACAGGGTTTCCTGCCAGAGTTTCTGCTGTACCACATGTCATCTCTGCACTTAAAGCCTTTTTTGTTCTGGCAGTTTTTTTTGTTGGGTTTGGGGTTTTTTTTTCCCTCAAACATCACCTTCAGGCATTTGTTTCCACTTACCTGAGTGCTTCCCAAACACTGGGCTTAAACTTACTGTCATCTAGTCCCCTTTGATCACCAATATGTGATGACTGATCTGGAGCCTAAACCACTGCTTTCACTTAGAAATTGTTCAACCTACCTGTCTAATTTCTCAGAGATTATCTGAATTCAGCATGTGCTCCTTTCCCTTTTGTCAAAGCCGCATGACTTCCACTTTTCCTTTGCGCCTTCCAGTTTCTCTGTCCCTGTGGTTGTTTGCTATTCCTTTTCCTTCTATTGAGTCTCTCTGCCACAAAGTGTCACACAAAGTGATATTTTCAGATATATGGTGGAGGTGACGGGGATGTTAATTCTGGTCTCAGAGGTTCCTTTAGAAAAAACCTATTCTTTAAACACCCACAAGACAAAAGGTTTTAGTTCTTAAGCTGACAAACAAATAATTTGTCCATAGTCAAAATGTTTGTGATGATAATGGTGCTGTGCCCTCAGGGAATTAATTCAACTCTGACTTTCCTGCTCACAAATACCTCAGTCCAGTGATGTCCCATGTTGTATCTCGGTCTGAGACTCATGGCCCCACTCCTGCAGGAGGAAAATGCTTGCATCTTTGGAAAACTTGGGTGAAATTTTAAGTGGTACAGCAGTAGTACCCAAGGTCTTCTGCTGGTTTGCTCTTAGCCAACACAATTTAGACCCCTCTGTCCAAAACTTTGGATGATGTCAGTGGGATAAATGGTGCAAAATTGTCATTTTTTCTGGGAAGATGTTGGGTCTGTTTGCTTTTGCAATGTCTTAATGTGTGTGTGGCTGTATAGGAGTGTGGCAACAGCTCCCCTAATCTTCAGCCTGTGACTGTAGTGGAAAAATAACATAGAAATGTCATGTAATTGTTTTTTTTAAAAATCGTGCTGTGTTTTGTTTGAGGGTTTTGGTTTTTTTTTAATGCCTTCCAGTTCTCCTGTACTAATTGCAGTCCAGGAAACTTTGTGTTTATTAAGCACTGTGTAAATTTGCAGCTCTCTATAAATGTAAAATCAATAGAAGTGATAACAGCAGCAAAGTGCTCAGTCCAGCCCTGGTAATAACCCAAGAGTGCTAATTCCTTGATAAGGTCACTTGCTTCACACAGGCACCTCCTCTCCATGTGAAAACACAGGGTGTAGCACAGAAGATATTTGTGTTCCCTGACAAGACAGGAGAGACTGAAAACGTGTAATTTCCAGCAGGTGACAATGGCGGGCAACAACCTGAAGACCTCTTACAATCTATTGCAGAGGCCTTCATCCCTCCACTGAGTGCTGCAAACATGTTCTCTTCTAGGAAATCAAAATCTTAGCAAACATCTGGGATCCTTTCAAATCTCTTCTCATCAGTAGATGAGAAAGGGGAATCTTCAGTAACCTGATGGAGTGAGCAAGATAGTATTTCTGGAGGATGAGCAGAGCAACAAAGATAAAGGCTTGTGTGGCTGACCCCTCTGAACTGTGGTCTCCATCAGTGATGCCACCACTCATAGCCTGGGCAGTTTCTGGGGTTCACTGAGTGTGTGTAGGGATCACACCCCCACCTTGGTGTCCTGGTGCTCTAATGGTAGCTCTGCCTGCTCAGGTTACCCCACTTCTATCCAAACAGGCAGGTGGAAGGGCTTTGGGCTTTTCACAGCTTCAACTTAACCACCAGTGGCAATAATTAAGTATTTACTATGAAAAATAGCTTGTATACCCCTAATGTCTGATTGTCCCCTCTACCTTCTACTGTGGTGATTCTCTTAATGGTAGAACTGCTGCAGACAGCTTCGGTTGGCTCCATGCAGTCTGCTCCTCTTCCCTTCCAGGTCCCCTTTAAACATGGTTTAGGGTTCCCAGGTGGCTTACAGCCATTCATCTGGCCTCTGTCATGACCTCCCCATGGAGTTCTCTTGTAGACCTGAAAACCCAGGGTAAATCCATTCCCTCCTCCTTGCCTACCATTGTCAGTGAGCCTGCTGTCATTCTGCTCTGTGGTGGGTCCATAGTGACCTTTGGGCTTTTTCTTTGCCATACTGCTGCAGTAAATCCAATCCATCTGCACATCGGTACCCTTCTGTTTTCTTCTGCCCTGACCTCTGCCTGCTAACGCATCCCTAGGTCCAGTGGCCTTAGGCACAGGGAGAATCCTCCTTAAGCCCCTATCCCAAAGGTGGCAACTCCTGCTATTAAATAATAATCATACAGTAATAATTACCAGAGGGCTGGCAGGGACTTCGGGAGATCTCTGAAACTATCACCCCCTCTCCAAGGTGGAGTCACCCAGGAGCAGAGCATGACGTGGGCGTTAAATGCTTCCAGCAATTGGGATGCCGCAGCCTCCCCAGCAGCCCCCTGCGGCCCAGGAGACCGTCCTAGAGAAAAAGCACTTTCTCGAGCATAGCACAAATCCTTCCTCCTGCAAATAAGGCTGATGATTACTTCTCCTTCTTCTGGTGGATCTGGAGTAGAAGTGATCATTGTCTGCTTTATAGAACCTTTTATATAATAACAAAACAGCTTTTAGAGTAACTGAGAAAGAGGCGTTTGCTCACTTGCAAAGTCAGGAAATTCCCTGCCAATGGACATTCTTTGTCGGGTATCCTTTGCCAACATAGGCTGAGCACTAAGCCCCACAATCTGCATTTTCCTTTTGAATGACTCCCACAAAATAAACCAAATATCACATCCAAGGAGATTTATTACATCCCTTCCAAGGGCGAAGCATTCCTCAGCTACATTCCACTTCTGTCTTTTGTGCTTAGGAAAGGGGAAAAAAATCGCTGTGATGCCTCTGGATCCCACCCCTCCAGGGCTTCTGTCGTTAATAAAGTCGAGCAGCTGGAGCCAGATTTGTCAGACTAGTCCTGAATGGCTGGCTCGCTCCTGCTGCAAGAGCAGCACCATCAGAGCAGCGCTAGGATTCCTAGTTCTGCTGAAAGACTAATAAGTCGTGGCACCACGTTTCCTCAGTAAAACCACCTTTTGTTGTTCCCAGTGACACCTTATCCCCGTGGCAGCAGCTTGCCAGAGTGGATCTTCTCGTTTCCTAGCTGCTTTGCCTTCTCCTGCCTCTGCATGATGCAAGAGTTTGCAATGCTTTTTGGGAGCTCAGATGTGCTCTCAGAGACTCTGCTTGAAGCAATTGCTCTCTCCAGGCTTTGCAGTGAAGCTTTTACCCAGATGTGTAAATGAGGATGTGTATAGAGGGAGGGCAAGGAGGTGAAACCTCTGTTGTGTTATCTGAGCTTAATTAAGTTTCAGCCCTAGGCAGTTGCTAATTGATTGACTCAGGACTGTAAAAGGGAGCAAATTTACCAGAGCTCATTAAAAGAGCGAGTTTGGAATTTGAATTTTTTTTATTTTATAGATGAATACCTTTGACTGACATCTCGCTGACTGATATTCATGAAACAGACTCCATTCAGCAAATGTTGGTAGGGGGATTTGGCTTTTTAAACCCAAATGAGAGAAGTGGTGAGTACACAGATGCCTGTTCATCCTCACTGTGTCCCTTGCCAGTATTTATAGGTATCACTTAACTGGAGCTCTGATACTGCTTTCTGCCCCAGCCAAGACTGTGCTAACCAGCTTGTTGTCTCTTCCAGCACGGTATCAAGTACATTTCAATTTCAAAGGCTTCAAAAGCTTTTCACAAAATTGACAAAAAAACCCTCCCCAAACCAAAGATCAGTTCACCCACCATAAAATGCAGTAACTGCAGGTGTGGGTGAAGCCAGCTGTGCAACAGCACAGGGCAACACCCCATTGCAATGGTGTAGTAAGTGGAGAAGGGGAAAAGATGCTGTGTACAAGGGGAGCTGCAGGAAGAACAAAGGGAAGAGGATTGTCTTTTCCCAAACAGCTGGAACATGGTCTATACGAAACCTTCAAAGATCGTTTCCAATCTGATGGTGTTCACATCTGTCCTACACAATCAAACTCCCATGCAGAGCAGGAGTCACCCGAGTGACGGTTGCCTTCTTCTCAAATGCATCAGGACACCATTTGCAGGCCTCCTCTTGAAGTACTACTCTTGACCTTTTGTTGGTGAGGTTTGACACAAAGGGAGCTCATCCTGTCAGGGCAGAGACATAGCCAGTGTGTGGAAAAGGCTACAGAAAATAAGGTATGCAGAACAGTGTGGAATAGATACGCACACCTGAAGATGGGAAGGATGAAGGAGACCGTTATGAGCACAATGGAAGAGCAGCCACTGCCCAGCTGACAGGTGGCTATTAGAAGGCCAGCTTTCACAACCAGCCCAGCCAAAAGTTCCTTTTATCACTTGGAGCGAATTCACTGCAGCTCTCATCAGCCTTAAAACCATTTCAGATGGGTTTTAAAGCTATTTATAGTGTGGAGGGGAAAGTCCTGTTGTGTAGCAATCTCAAAAAGTAGTGTGCTCAACCTGGATGTGAGAAGTTGCAGCATATTTGAAGTTTCTCCTGTCAGCCTGTGAGTTGCTTCCCTTTTTTGTTTCCTTGCAAGGGCAGACTGTTGTCCTATTCCCTCCAGCTCATCATCCTCAAAGAAGATGCTCATCTCTCCTGAAGAGATTTCATGCATTTTATGAAGACTTTCAAAAATTTGATGGAACTGTAAGCTGAATAGCAACATGGACAAATGACACCTGTCCTACATGGGTTTCACTGTGAACACATCTCTACAGTTAGGATTGTCTACCCTCGTCCTAGGCTTGTTTTCCTCTAGGCCCTTCAGAGCCCTTCTGAGCTGCTTTTCTGTCTCTTCTCTTTGTAAAATGTTTAACATCTGTGAGCACTTACAGGAAATTTCCAAGTTTCACGGCATATTTGAAAGTTGCTGGTTTGTTTGGTCTCTGGTTTAGGTAGTGGTTCCCAAGAATAAATCTTTAGCTGTAGCTATGAGGAAGAGAGACTGTTACTGTCTCTGTAGTGAAATGACGTTTGTTGACAGGAAGAACTGACTTTCCAGGAGAAGATGTTACTGAGGAAAGAGAGGAAGGCAAGTGTCTTCTCCTTGGAGTACATGGACATCCCCCTCCTGAGTGCACTTGTAACCCTCACAACTGTCTCCCCTACTGTTTGCTCTGTCTGCTTCTTTCTCTTTCTTCTTTTCCTCTCTCCCCAACCACACCCACTATTTAACCATTTAGATATAAAAATAAAAAATAAGAAAACCACCCAACCCACTAGACAGAGGGTTTGCTAAAGAAGGGTAATTTTAAAAGCAAGTCTTTGAGGTCAGTATGTAATTGTACCATTGGGACTATGTGATCTGAGACAAAAATAATCCACTGTGAGTATCTGGTCAAGGAGAGGATGGCAGCCTGCAGTGAGGGAAGAGTGACTTACATGCGATTGACCAGGCAGCAAAAGACCAGGCAAAACTACTTGCTGGCACCAGAATTAATATTTGTGTAGAATACTGCAAAATATTCTGTCTGTGATGGGATCATTACAGCTGTTGCTCAGGTCACGGCCTCCCTTGGTATGTGCCAGGAGGCACTGGGTACTTCCTGGAAATTTAATGGTCTTCCGCAGAAATAAAGATATGATATGAAGTGTATTTATATATTAACTTGCTCATGAGGAAGATTTCTGGTTTGATGTGGAGTTTAGGGTGCTGAGGTTTTTTAACAGTTCTCCATTTTCAAACCCCTGTTTCAGGTGCTTCATGAAAACCTGAATTCTGCAAAGGGTTCATAGGACTGTAAGCCATGCCCTCGGAATAAAGAAGGATGTTTTCACCCCTATAAATATCAGTTCCTTTCTTTGCAGTTCCTTCTCAGTTATAAGTGACAGCAGTAAGTTATGTGGGCCATTCATATAATGTATTTTACCAGTACTTCCTTTAGTGCATTTTAAAAGAAGAAGTGAGCCTGATAAGTGCCCAAATATCTCTGCTGTCTGCTAGTCCTGAGAATACAGTACAGGGGGTAGGAGGACAACACCACAGTGCTTTGTTTTGTTTATTTTTCTGGCAGAGACAGTGGCAGCCCCCATCACTTGGAAATAATGATGCTAATTCCCATACTAGGACAAAACACCAACTGTTTACAGAGAATCATCATTTTCCTGGCTTCAGGGGTGGTTTGGTGACACCAAGCAGACTTTCATCTCTGTCGTTCCTGAGTTACTTTCACACTATCCCAGATAAAAGCACCATAAAAATCAGTTTTATTGTGAAAGAAGTTAAATTTGAGAGAAGGGAGTACTCTTGTACATTGATGCCAGTGGCTGGGGGTATAGAGCTTTACCTGAATTGATGCTACTTGTGTTTCCACTCCAAGGTGTCCAGCCATGAAGTCCTCAAGATTTCACTGTAGTTCAATATTTTCCTTTCTCAAACCACTGTCTATGCATGAAAGGATTTATTTTTAATCAGAGGCCAGTGCTGGTTGCAGGGGTCTTTACTTTGTGACCTTTAATTCTGTTTCTAGGAGGAGACAGTGGGTTTCAGTACCTTCTTGCTGTGGCTGTTTCTGGGCAAGCCCTTCCCAGAACAGATGCCACTGATTCAGGAGGTCTTGCTGCCTCTCCTTTATTTAAGTGTTGGTTACACAGCTCCGCCAGGATCCATTGCTGCTGTAAACCACGTTCAAGGGATAAGCAATTTAGGGCTTGGAGTCATTGTAGACCAGCCCTGGAGACCTCATGCAATTGTTTTTCATCCTTCTTACACCCACAGTTCTGCTAGATTAGAGTTGCTGCACATTCCAGACACTCTCTGACTTGAATATGAGTTGGAAAAGACACACACAGACAAAAAAGAAATTTGTGTTGTAAATTAGATTTCTCAGATTTCAGTGATTTGTCATGGTAATGTGGCTCAATTTATGCAGTCATAGAAACATTTCACAAGTTCAAACTCTTCCGATGCTATTAACTTCCCCAGTGTGGCAGGGTGCAGTGACTGTAGGAGGTAAGGTTAATTTCAAATCATCTGTGGTAGAAAAAAGACATGGCACCCCACATGGGAAAGCATTAAACCTACAAAATGAGGATTAAGCTAGAAAGCATTCCCCAGCCCTAGAGATCTATTTGGGAAGACTGGATTCTTCGCTCAATTGTTTTGTGCCCCTTCCTGCCCTGTACAAGTCCAACAGGGTATATGCTGCCTCTTGGTGCAGCTCAGGTCAGTGGGACAGCACTCAAACACTTTCCTGTGTGCATTGTGCTTGCCCACAAGCCAAACCAAAAACTGTAATTCAGAACTCACTCAATGGGGTGATCTAAAAATAATAGGATTAAAACCAGTAAATGATGGTTTCCTAGGTTCGCCTGCCTATGTCGGAGCCAGCAGGGCGCGTTTTCAGCCAGTTCCCTGCAACTGTCAGAAGTCACCTAAGAGCAGGGAAGGCAAGGAGTTTCCATGTTTCCAGGACTTCAGGTGCCCAGGCTTTGAGAAAGCAGCTAAATGTTCTGAGATACTCGGAGAAAGGAAGATCTGGCAACACTGTTAGCCCTGTTTGCCACACAAACCAGAAAGTCTCATTTCTCTAGTACATCTTTTCCTAGAAAAACTGGCTGCTCGTGATTGGATGGGTGGTCTCAATGGGTAAAAAACTGGCTGCATGGCCAGACCCAGAGAATTGTGGTGAATGGAGCTAAATCCATTTGGTTGCTAGCAGTGCTCCCCAGGGCTCAGTTTTGGTACTGGTCCTGTTTAACATCTTTATTGATGACTTGGACATTAGGATTGATGACACCCTCAGTAAATTTGCAGACGACACTAAGTTGTGTGGGAGTGTTGGTCTGATTTGAGGGTAGGAAGTCTCTGCAGAAGGATCTGGACAGGCTCAATCAATGGACTGAGGACAACTGCATGAGGTTCAATAAGGCAAAGTGCTGGGTCCTGCACTTGGGTCACAACAACCTCAAGCAGCACTACAGGCTTGAAGAAGAGTGGCTGGAAAACTGCCCAGTAGAAAAGGACCTGGGAGTGCTGGTCAGCAGGGGCTGAACATGATCCAGTGTGTGTCCAGGTGGCCAAGAATGCCAATGGCATCCTGGCCTGTATCAAGAATAGTGTAGCCAGCAGGACCAGGGCAGTGATCTCCCCTCTGTACTCAGTACTGGTGAGGCCACACCTCAAGTGCTGCATCCAGTCTTGGTCCCCTCACTTTAAAAAGGACATTGAGGTGCTGTCCAGGTAGAGAGACTGATTTCTACTACCATGCCTGCAGTGAAAGAACCAGAGGAAATGGCCTTAAATTGAGGTAGGGAAGATTCAGATTAAGTATTAGAAAAAGATTTTTCATTGTTAGGGTGGTCAGATGTTGGAATAGATTGCCCAGGGAGGTGGTGAAATCACCATCCCTGAAGGTGTTTAAGAGGCATCTGGATCTGTGCTGGGTGATATGGTTTAGTGGTTTAAGGGTTACCGTGATACTGCTGAGTGGATGTCAGGACTTGGTTATCTTAAAGGTCTCTTCCAACTTTGATGGTTGTATAATCAGCTGATGTTAGGGATGCACAGGTGCAGAGCCACAGGCAGGGAGTTCTTGAGCACTTCAAAGAGCCTCTTTCTTAGTGATGCTGCCTTTGGCCATGTTTCATGCTTCATGTTTTAGGCTGCTGCTATACTCAAGTTCTTGATGAATCAAAAGCTGTACAGGAAATGGCAGCACCAAAGGGACCTGCTCAGTATGCCAAGAAGACACAGGTACTCTGGGACAGAGGACCCAGGAGCTCTACTGCCTTGCCTTGCCCTGCCTTGGCTAAGTTATCTACCCCACAGTCAGCTGCAGAAAACACATCTCTCCCCACTTCTGTTTCCTTGCTGGGCATCTCTCTAGCAATCATAAGGGGCTTGCTCAGTGGGTCTTAACGGAAGGCAGCTGATAATTTTTATTTCTTTATTTCAGATCTCAATCCACGCATGAAGAGCATGCCACACTTGGCAGCAGCTGTATGAGACTTTTTTATCCGGGTAGTTCCTCTCCTCCTTTTTGGAAGTTGAGAAAGTCACACTAGGGACAACTTCATTCACCAGGGCTTCCCCCAAAGTAGTTCTTGCACTGCAAGAGGGCAGTTGGCTGGCCCAGGTGAGCTCTCCTGAGGCTGGGAGAGCAGCGAGGCCAGTTCCCAGGAACAGCTGTATGCCCAAGTGGTGTGGACAGTGCCAGCCTCACCTGCTTTCCCACCCCAGCCCCATGCACTGCTTGGGCAGGGAGAGGGCAGGGGAGTTTGCTGCCAAGAGTGACACGTCTGTGTGTGCCTCACAGCATCTGTTGCCATGGCAATGCATATTTGAGCCTGAGCCGAGTTGCATCTTCCCTGAAGTTGTGAATTGAGCTTAGCTTTATTTATTTAAAACCAACCATAACGAGTGAAAGAAAGACAAGAGACACATTACAAATCCCCTTGCACAGGACGTAGCCAAATGAGTCAGAGGCACTGCAGGCTTTAATCAGCCCACCTGACGTCAAACCTCTCCATCAGAGGAAAGTGCCGCCTGGAAATGTCAACATGCCCAAATGGAAAGGCCAGAAGGTAAATCTTTTCCTGTGCTCACTCACTGAGTAGGAAAGAACAATTAAAATTCAGCTAGTTCCCTAGACACATCTTAATAGCACTCTGATTGAACGTTTTTCTCCTCCTGGTCCTCTCCCATCCCTGCTGTTAGCTGCCTGGGGACAAGGCCTATTGGTTTGAAGGTTCTTTCTAATGTAGCATCAAACCCCAGATCCTGGAAGAACAAGGTGTTACCACCAGCAAGAAAAAAGGGCTCTGCTGGAAAATTTTGTCACTGAAGTGACCTCTCCGCAAACACTGAGTTTACCATGCCATGACAGTGGTTCTCAGTTTCACACATGTGAATGCCCAGGGGTAAAAAGAGCAACTTAGCTTGGACCTATGCCAATTGTCAACAGGAAGTTGGAATGAGGAAGAAAAGCAGCAGGAATGAGACCATTTCTTTGTCACAGGTGTTAGCCACCTGAGGGAAGGTCAACACCAAGCCTGACAGATGCACCACAGCAATAGGGAATGATGATGGGCTGTAACAGATGTATGACCTACTGGTAAGAAAAACCCTCTTGCATCCTTTGTAGCATAACTCAAACTTTGGGCCCCTGTAATATACACAAGGTAAGAAGGAGCCCTCAGCTTTGAGTACAAGAAGCCTGTTCTTGAGTGTATATCTTAAGCTAGGTATACAAAAGGAGAGGGGTCAGCCAAGTACACCTACAGCTTTATGTGCCCCTTTGAGAAACATCAAGCTAGGAAGCCTAGGAAAACCATCCATTCCCAGCCCACTGGTATTTGCCAGGGGTGACAAAGGGACACATGCAGACATCAGGGAAAACAAGCACCCAGAGAAGGAGGAAGGAAGGAAGAATGTAAATGCAAACCGCACCACTTAAAAGCAGGGCAGCATTCCAGTTCCTCCAAAGTGCTCCCCACACCCAGCACTGTACAGCAGCCAACCTGGTGGGCTTCTGATTTTCCCAAAGCACTTAACACTTCTCCCCCTTTTATTTTTGTCCTAAATGTGTTTTGCTTTGGTGGCTGATCCTGGCTATGTGCCTGAGACTTTACACTGGGGTTGCTTTTCTCTAGGACATGTCTGTAATGAATTCCACCGTGTTCTCTTCCCCCTGTAGTGAAAGTCTGTAATTACCACTGAGGGGTGAGGCAGACAGCACTGAAACAATGTCATTTGAACGGGGGTGAGACATGCCTGAATTGCCGGGTTGTGCTTTTCTCCTCACAGGATTTCTTGTGGATCTGGACCTTGCTTTTAACCCTTGGTAGTACAAGGAACATCATTCTCCCACCTTCCTGACCAGCCTGTCTGTGCTGTATCTACTTGGTTCTGACCAGGACAGATTCTGTTGGATGTAGCCAAGATGCAAGTGTCCAACTTCTCTACCATGCTTGCGGGGTCAAGTGGCACAAATCTGCATGGATTGCCCTCTAGTCATTCATGTGGGTAACTGAGAGTTTGGAGTTGACTCTATATAGCATATACAGTGTGTCAAAGCAGAGTTGTTGCCATCCCTTGCCCTGACTCATCCAGTCCTGTTCCAGCAGCTCTTCAGCTGCCTCCTGTACCAAAGCCATTTGCTTCCCACTCCCTGATGCCAGGTATCTTCTTGGGGTAAAACTCAGAGTGTGCAGCTCGTCATCCTCCCTAGGGTAAGATTTGAGTTGTAGGAAATGGTTAGGAGAAAAGAGGCGATACATTCCCCTAAGAATGACTCTTCAGGTTGTCTCCAGCCCTGTGAAGTCTGCCTGGATCCCTTCTGCAAGCATGTCTTGCAACCATGAAGGCTAAAAGCCTAGTAAATAAAAAGTAGTGCATAGGAAGCAGAGGTGGCCACCCTCTTCTGCTGTCCTGCAGCTTCCCATTCACATAGTGTCTTCATATGCTAACTGCTGGAAGGAGATACCCTCATATTGAAGTTGCTCTGCACCCAGTCAGCCTGAAAGTTGTTTGATTCCCCTGTTGTCATGCCTATGCCAGCCTGTCCTCTTTCTGATGTATAAAGCAGGAAGGGGAGATTGTGTATGCAAGGCAAAGGAACAGTCTTAGCTTGCCATGAAGAAATGAAGGAATTACAAAGAGATTTTTCCTCCTATATCAGTTACTTCCAAAGTGGTGAGTTTTCATTTCTCATATTTTGTTACAGTACCCATTTACTATTTGGGGGCTTTGCTTTCTGTCATACTGGCAGAAAGACATACAGCCACAGGCAGCTCAGCCACATTCCCAGGAGACTAAAGGGGTTCTTTTAGGTGAAGGGATGTTCCTAGCGTCCAGTCTTGTACTCAAGGCTTTCCTTTTCCTAGGTCTTTCCTCCTTCCTTGTCTGCCACTTGCTCCTTGTTTGCAAGGCTGATTTAAATCTATCCAAGGGCCCCAAGTTTACCCCAGAAAGAATAATAATTGCAGTGCTGAGCTCTGTGGCTTCCCTTTCATTCCCCACATAGCATTAGGGTGCTCATTGAAACCACAGCATTCATGGACCCTCGCCATATGCAAACATGCAATTAATATGCTCTTCACTTTCCCCTCTACTTTCTAAGCAATATGGGGGGGAAAAGCACAAGTTGTGGTGCACATTTGCTTTTGACACACACGTGTCTGCACTTCTCTGCAGTGTTCCAGCATGGCTCATGCCTACCTGGATTTGGTGGTCATTAAAGAAGTGTGTCTGCTTGCAGGCAGACATTTAATTTGATGTCCTGTGCAGCTGCACACAAAGCAATATGCAGAACAAAATTCATTCCCTCTTTCAGTTGTGGCGGCAGATCTATGAACACTTTTTTCACAGGTGTTACCCTCTTCTCTGTTTCTAGCAGGGAGCTGCAATGGGTGTGATCTCTGCACTGGCTCCCCTCCCTGTCCCACTGCTGCTTGCTGGTGGTGGGAACAGGTGTGCTGGGTACCTGGCTGGGAGTGCACACAGCAGGAAGAAGGAAATGGAAAGCAGCTGATGCTGGCTGGAGAGAGAAGTGTGTGTGCAAGAGAGAGAGTTTAAACTAGCCGCAGGAAGGAAATCAAAAGGGAGACACATTTCCTGGATGAGGCAGGGCTGTGGATCAGAGGGCAAAGAAAGGCTCCAGTGATTGCAAGTCCTTCCTCAAAAGTTACCTTTTGCTAGGGAATGTTTTGCTGTATCACTCTCTATCTTGACTTTTTCCTGGGTTTTTAATTGTCCCTATAAAAACCTAAATGAAGAAATCACAGCCAAAGGCTTGGTTATGTAACTACTTGTGCCATCACACACAACCTAAGAGCCCACCTGGGCTCTGTAGTACCTCTTCTTTGAACTAGGCTGAAAGTTCCATTTCCATCCTCACCTTGTTCTCAGTGGGCCTTCAGGAGTAGAGGGGGCCTATAATGCAGCAGTTGCTCCCTCTGTCTGTGGTGCACAAAACAGTGAGCAAAACCACACCAAAGCAATATATGGAGTCCACACGACTCCAGAAAACCTTCATGACGAGGAAGACAGCCTGTGGCAGAAACTGTATATTCTATCCATATGAACACCAACACTGGAAAAATAAACAGGACAAATGGTATCTTTCACAGACTTGAAGTAAAAACTTGTCTTTGGTGGCAGTCCTAAAGAGCCAGCCTGACCTCCAAAGCAAAGCAGTTCTAGCAGCATGAATCATTCCCATACCAGCTGTCCAGGCTGCAAACACTACGCAGATGACCCCTTCTGTAACAACAGAGCCTGCATGCAGCAGACCAAAAATCACCGACATTTCACCCTACATTCCTCAAGAAACACTCATCCTCAAAGAGTCTGTGAAACCTCCTGGCACAGTCCTGGGTGAGGGAACCAAAAGCTTCAGCTTGGCTTGTAGCCGAATGGCCTGGATTGCTGTCCACGTGTTCAAGCCCAGGGCCTGCTTACCTTTTCTTGTGTGTCCTGCTCACAACAATGCAGGGTGAAGGCAAAGCAAATGCAAAGTGATACAAAGAGACTTGCAGTTCTCACTCCATAGACATAAAGGCAAGCCGTGGAAGCAGGACCAGGCAGGACGGAGCACAGGAGAGCAGGATCCCTTTCTTATGAGAAATGGACTATGATTCACTTCTCAGCAGTGATAAAATTAGCTTGGTTGGTCATACATGTGTATTTGCAGTACCAAATATTGTGAGGCCAGGAAGACTTACCTGTTGTCAGTTTGACTTGTTCAGCCTGAACATACTTGATTGCTATTTCAATCTCCTGCTGTAATCAGATTGCAAATAAATGTGAGTATAAAATCAGAGAAAACTGGGCTGAGAAGGAATTTGAATGATCATGTAATTCAGCCCCTGCCCCAAGGTTGCTTCCTGCTCTGCTGTATCTATGTCCCAAGAGATGGCTGCAGAACTTGGTTTTAAAGATGCTCTAGTAAGGGTGATGCACCATTCAAGTGTTGCAAGCGCTGCAGTCGCCAGGCCTCTGCTTCAGCAGTGCCACTCAGCCTGTCATTTTCCCCCTTTGCTGCAGGCACGCATGGCCAGCTGCAGCAGCACATCTGAGTTTTTCTGAACACAATCACCTCCTCTCACCCATCAACAATTTACCTGTCTCCAAGTCACTTCTGGAGCACAAAACTGCTTGCCTGCAGAAATAACTCTCCTTTTTGGCTCCAGAGGGTCAGTAACAACACCCTCTGGCCACCTAGATGACATTTCCATTGCCTATAGTAAACTGCACTCATGGCTGACATAAGCAAAGCATCCATTTCAAAGCTCTACACAAATGCTAGGGATGGGGGCTCCCATCAGAGTTCTCCAAGATGGGACAGAGCAGCTTTCCTGTTCAACATCAAAATGGGATATTTGTTATGATTCTTCCTTGCCTGCAAAGGTGCAGCAGTCATAGGCAGAGAAGCTGCATCTGGGCAGTTACACTCAGTACTAAAAGCACTGAATAGAAGCAGAGTTTCAGGATAAAAAATATCTTTTTTCCTGAGATATTTTAATCTCCAGAATGGAGATTAAACTTATTATCACAGCTCCTATCTGACTGTGCCAAAGCATTTTTCCTTCAGAGCACAGACAAACAAGTGAGGTTTACTTTTCTTGACCTTTTCTGATGACACTGCCACCCATGCTGTGCAAACCATAGCTGACACCATCTGAGCTTCCTCGGGCTGAGAATAAATACAGTCTGTGTCCTGAGAAGAGGCTTCCTTGTGTTAGCTTGGGCAAGGCACTGAACCAGAACCTCTTGGTTTCACCAGTGAGTCTTCATAGTTATGGAAGTGATATCCATGTTTGGTTAGTGGCATGAGGGGAAGCTGCCCCTGCTGTGGCTCTGTCCATGCGCTGTGACCCTGGCTGTCATTCCATTGCTATGGCAGGATTCAGTCTGTCTACTCCTTGCAGCTGAGAACCCTGCTGACTGGGATGTTAAAAGAAAGGCATCTTTCCCCTTACTTGGAGACAGGTTTACTTCTTGCTGAAGGGTCTGGACGTATTTCTTCTTCCCATCTTAGAGTGGCAAAGGTTTTTGTGTTTCCCCCTTTAAACCCACTGGCATACACATTAACAAAGAGGTTTCTTTACCATTTAGGAAGTAGGAACAGCATTATTTTCTCAGCACAACTCCATCCTGGCTGAATTTATGTCTCTGACCTTTTACCCAAAGGCTCTTTACACTTGACTGAAACATAAGGTAAAAGTAAATGTAACTGAAAGAGCTCATTGTGTGTGTAAGTATAAAGGCTTTTGTGTACAGGATGTGGCTGCTTGTGCAAGCAGTAGCCAAGGAGCACCTTGGGTTGTGCTGTTCGTTCTGACAGCCATGGAGAATGTGGAGCAAGAGCCTGGATGGATGAAAACCCCATGTCCAGTTTAAGCACAGGCTCCAGCCAGCTTCAAATCAGCACTTCTTTGCCAGGACCCTCACCGCTGGCAACTTCTGGCCAGGTTTCCCCCAGGAGAGATGCACTGCTATCTGGGTTTTTTTCTCCAGATGCCTGTGACCAAGAAAGCCCCTCCTTGGAGCTGGGACTCCAGTCTGTTCTCTGTGGAGCTATGGAAATAGGGACAGATTAATAAAACATCGGGGCTTCTTCAACGAGATCATTATAAGTGGTTTTCTTGAGTGTTGGTTGGAGTAATGATCAGAGAGGACAGGGATGCATAATCCTATTTATCTGAAACCATATAATCTTCCTGAAGCTCTTTAATAGTGCCCAGCTCTTTAATTACAGAGCAGCCACACGTGCTGCTGCAGCCAGGCCTACCTGCAAGCCCTCTGCGGGGAGCGGGGGCAAGGAGACCTCCCTGCCGGCTGCCCTTCAGGCTCCGACCCCGCGGAACGCCCATCTTTCCCAGCGCTGCTCCCCGAGGGATGCAGAAGAGCCACCAAAGCCGGCCGGCCGGCTGCTAAAAGGAGGGTTTGTTCAGTTCGTCAAACTGACACGGCTCTGCCGGGGCCCAGCAGCGCCCTCGGGTCCCTGCGCAGCGCCGGGAGGAGCACGGGGGCCCCGAGCAGCCACCGGCCTCGCCCCGCCCGGCGGTGCGGGGGCTGCCCGGGAGGCGGGGGCGCTGCCTCGAGGGGGTGTCTGCGCGGGAAGTCCCGCCCTGGCGNCGGCAGCGGGGACGGGAGACGGCGGCGGGCTCTCCTCGGTCCCCGCCCTGCCCCGGGGTGCCCCGGCGATGCAGGTAGCCGAGAGCCCGCCGTCGCACACGGCCAGCTCCCCGCTGGACTGGCCCGGCCGCTGTTACCCCGAGGAGACCCCGCCGGGGAATCTCAGGGCTGTTGTTCATTATGGTTTTATGAGCCCGATGGCTGGGGAGAAGTGTGCGGTGCCAGGCGGGGAATGTACGACCTGCCGTGTGTGAGCTCGGGCAGCACCGGAGGCACGGCCGGTTGCCGTCGGGAGAGCTTTGGGCTCAGCGCCTCCTCTCTCCTTTGCCTGTAACTTTTCCTCAGAGTGGCATTTTGGAGATGAAGCATCTACCGCTTGGCGCTTTGGCTGGGGTGATTTACTTTGGAGAGAAGGGTGAGGGGGAAGAGTGACTAGGGAGGAAAATGTGTTGCCAGTCTCAGGGAACCAAAGGGGCATTGTTCACCTCTAGGGAAACTGCCCAGTTTCTCCCAGGAGTCAGGCGAGTTCTCAGTCCAGCAGCTCTCCCTGAGAACACGCACAGACTCTTTGCTGTAGAGCCCAAGCTCTCCATGGGAGTTTCCATGGGATCCTGCAGCCCCTCTGCCAGGCAGGACCAGCCCTGAGGCAGAAGTGGGAAGGGCCCCACCCCAGAGGTGGTTTGGAGCGAGGGTATCCAGCGCTGGGCAGCAGAGCACTGCCTGAACGCGAGGCTCCGCCAGCCTCTGAGCGGCTACAGCCGTGGGACAGTGTGCCTGCCCCGGACAGAGATCTGAGCAATGGCTTGTTACTCCCCTTTCACAGTACTGGCATCTCCCGTGCTCCCGGTGTAGCGCTGTGAGCGTCCCTGAGGACTACCCTTGCAGTGGGAGCAGGGAACAGAGAGAGGGTGAATCCTCTAGTGAATCCACTTCTCTTTGCTACACAAAAGATATTTAAAGCCTTTTATGTTGCCTCCTTTGTGAGTGAGATGGTAGAGATGCAGAATTTGCATAAATATTAAATGCACTGCACCAAGCAGAGGCACACAGGGTCTGGGAAAGAGATTATGGAGGCAGCCCCATCCCTCAGAGATCTTGCCAGCTCCTAACTTCCGAGATAGCACTGTGCCTCGAGGACTGATTCCACTGGGCTCTACCAGAGGCAACAGAGTCCACAGTATTCAGGCAGACCTTCCAATGGCACATCACCCCAAGACTGAGCGCTTGCCTCACCTGCTCATATCTGAAAGACCTGTTAGGAGTTTTGTGCTTTCCCTAATTCTGTACACATCCAGAGTGGATGAAGCTATGCTGATAGAAAGTGCTTTATGCAAAGACCATTTATTCCTTTACCAAAATGAAAATAGTATGTATTGGGACCAGCCCTTTTACCAGGTGCAACATGGGCTGTGGTCAGAAGTCAGGGAACCCCTAACCAACATAGGTGGTGTCTTTTTATAGTTAAACACAACTTCTGCCTGCAAGCAGACCCTGTGAAAAAGAAGCTTTTGTGTAAGAGTGCCATCTGGTGCCACCTGCCAGGACAGTGTGTTTAAAGTGTGTGGTGGCCATGGGCAGGCTGGCTCTGTCCTGCCTCATTTAAATGGCTTTTCTGCTTGGAGAGCTGTTTCTGGAAGCAGCTTGCCGTTGTCTTCTCATTTAACTATGTTGCAGTGACTCAGGCATCGTTGTGCTCAGCTGACAGCAGAAAGGCACTTTTTTAAAGGCTTTTTTTTTCCCCTGTGGATTTTTTTCCCAACTGCCAGCACCACAACTTCTGGTGGAGTGAGAGAGTCAAGCTGAAACCTTCTCTTCCTGCAGAAGATACATATAAGAGATTCTGTAGCCACTTCTCGCCTACCAAATCTGTTGGTGATACAACTGCCAGAACATAATACACCACTCTCTTTGTTCTCACTCTGCATGACAATGGGAAGGATGGAAGAAATACACTTGGATTTTCTTACTAAATCCAGCAAATCTCCTGGGATCTTGCAATGTGTGGAGAAGTTCTTTTGACATAGGACTGTGCAAAACATCACCGTGCACAATAGCTCACAAAGTTGCCAGTGCCTTTGCTTCAAAGATGGGCAAACTTTTCCAGATATTGTTCAAAACAGGGCAGGAATTTCAGCCATAAAATGTCAGTATGACATTTTCATGAGTATGATTTCCTCTTTTAAGAGAGGAAGCAGAAAGAAAAGATGGATGACCCTTACTGCAGAGTCTGTGCTCCTTTGGGGCAAGAATTGCATGTGTCTAAACTACTCTCTTTTCCACAACTTTGGCCATCCTAATGAGTCATCTTGGTCTTTAAAAAATGGTTCTCTGTATTGTTCATCTCAAGCTGTGACAAAGAATTAATTAAGGCACGACTGTAGATGCATCTTCAGAAAAATCTGTATGCTTGCAAAAGAAAAAAAAATTGAATGTGTAGGAGCTGCCTTTCAGAGACATCTGCCCAGGTTGTAGGAATAGGTTGACAGAAACCTCGTGAAATTCAGCAAGAATAAACCCTGACTCCTGCCCCTGGAGTGGATAGATGGATGGATGGACGGACGGACGGACGGACAGACTGACCAACCCACCAGGGGTCACAGAGCACTGGTGTGCCCCAGTAGCAAAGGCAGCTAGGAGCAGGATTGATTTGGTAGATAGACACAGGGAAGTGATTATCCCCTTTTTCTTGAGAATCATAAAACTGTGTCTCGAATACAGTGTCCAGTTTTGGGCTGCCTGATAGCAGAAAGACATGGATAAATCTGAGTGCATCAAGGGGATTGTCACCAAGGTAACTGGGAGATGGAGAATTTCTCCTGTGAGGAGTAGGTGAGGGAGTTGGACTTACTTAGCTGGAGAAGAGACAGCTCCAGGAGGACCTAGCAGAAGCCTACCTGCACAGCTGTGGAAGTTACTGAGAAGACGGAGCCAGGCTCTTTCATAAGTGCATGGCAGGAGGATGAGTGGTCATAAATTGTAATGGGGAAGGTTTAGACTGGGTTTAAGGAACCAATTTATCACTGTGAGGATTTTGTTGTTTTTTTTTTTTTTTAAATCATATGGAGAGTGGTGTCTGCTTAATTGGAGGGCAAGTCTTCAAAGGACACAAAATGCCTCTCTTCACTTAGCTTTTGTGAACCAGACTTACATAGGATAGCTGCTAACAGCACTGTCAGTCTCCTTTTGCTCTAGAGGCCACATACTGCTCATGAACTTTGCAAGGCAACTTTGCTCTTCTTTTTCTCCCAGAAGGACCTACCATATGTAAAGCTAATCCTTCATGCAGTGCCTGTTTATCAATTTCACCCATTTGTGTCCTGCCCAGTCCAGCATATCTGATAATTTCTGTAAGCAACCATCTATTTGCTTACAGTCTATTACAATTGCACTCAGACTACTCCTACTTTCTCATTCAGCTCTTATCAGTGCTGTGAAACTCTTCAAAAGACTTATCTCTTGAGTCAGATTCACCACTGTGCTTCACTGGGTTTGTGACACTCGTGTCAGAAGGAAGGCAGAATAAACCAACCAAACAGGAGTCATGTGTTTCTTTTAGCCCAGTACCCCAGTGGGTTTGTTTCTTCCCTCTGCTTCTGTGTTTTATAGTGCAAAAAAACACCTTCAAAGATGACTTTGGGTATTTATGTAAACACAGCTTTATTTTGACTCTATGCTTTTCAAAGCATATACTTTACCTCCTTCAAGAGATATCAAGGCAAGAAAATAGCCTGCATGTTCACTCAGGTCTCCACAGTTAGAAGCTGCAGAATGGCTGTTCAGGCTGTCTCAGGAGTGCTACCCCAGCTCCTCTGGGGAATGCACACTAACTCACTCTTTCACTGTGTGATCCTGTATGCCCAGGCAATGTGACAAATGGCATTTTCTGGAGCCTACAAAGGGACAGCAGAATGGGAGAATAATCACCTGTCTCTGTGGGTTTGCTCCTTGAGTGCAAACTGGGTGTTGGGCTTACTGTGTGCTCTTTCCTTTAATATTGTCCTGGCCTGCAGGAGGAGGAGAGTGGCAGGACTGTACATTGTGAACAGGCTGAGAGTGATGCTGGTGCAGACTCACAGGAGAAGCTTCCCCTGAAGATGAAGAGAGGCTATTCACCATGGATGACTGTCACTCTCACAGGAAGCCTGTACACACTTTTATTCCTCTTATGCCTACTAGAGGGACATAAATAGCACTTAAGTGGTGCTTAGGTGTTGGACTGACCTTTGGTCTGAGCAAGTTTCATGCTCTGTAAACTCCCTCTCACCGTCTCAGTGCACAATGAGGATGGAGAGCGCAGGCAGATTTGGTCACCCACTTTGTATCCCTTGCAGTTGCTAGACAGGGCAGCTCTGGTATAATGGGAGGCTGGGTCTCCAGGACTGATGGTAATCTCTTGTGGGGATACATGCAGCAAGCATTTTGGTCCTCTAGTCCTTTGCCTGGTAAAATTTATTTTAACACTTATGATTAGTCTGCCAAGTCCTAGATATGGAAAGGCTATTTTCTTGAAATTTTTCTTGGAACTCGCCAACCAGATTCCTATAGGATCTGGAGCACAGATACAGAGACCTGATGGGGCCATCAGACCTGGCCTGATGGAAATGAATCCAAAGATAATAGTTCCCATATCTTTCTATTTCATTAGTCTCTTTGGATCCATCTCATGGTTTCTACACTTCGTGGCCCTGCTGCTCCTTACTATCTCATGATGGGACTTACACTTGCAGAAGTGCTAGCAGCAGGATGAAACCAGAGCTGAACATGGGTCCATGGATCTCTGACTCTGGGTCTCTGAGCATCACCACTGTAGAGTCACCACCAGGAAAAATGTTTCCCTTTTGATAAAGAAGAGGGGAAGACACTTGAACTTCATTTGGAAGATTCTAGGTAAATACTTAATCCAGAGACTGTGGATCATTTGTGTGTTCTATCTGCCAGGAAACTGATAAACATTTGGGATACTCTTCCTAAATAAATACATTCATTTGTTGGACAACTGCCTGCATGTGCTGGGAACCCATTGTCCTAAATTATAATCTCAGCCAAAGTGGGAGAACCCATTAACTGTGCTCTTGGGTCAGAACTAGGAGAGAGGCTGCAACTTAGAGCAGGAGTGCAGGAAGGCATATGTCCAAAACAGGGTTAAACAGTGGAGACAGAGCCATCATCTTGGTGGGGAGAAGCAGGAAGGTCTTTGTTGAAGTGCTTGCAAAGTAAACAAAGGGAGGGTTTGGCAGGAGGTGGAAGTACATCTGTGCACACAGTCCACTCCCACCGAGGGATCAGCACCAGCTGGGAGATGCTGGAGTTGTGTACTGCTCAGTCCATGTCTGCCAGGTGATCCTCATCTCCTGTGCATAAGGCAGCCATTCAATGCCACCACCACCACTTTCAGAGAGGGATAAACCTGAGGTCTCATTTGTATAGCTCAGACTGTAGAAAAACTCTAAGACTGGCCCACTGTACCTTCTCTTGGTACAAGTGGACAAGCTTGTAGTGTATGGTGGCTTCAGAAGCCACCATAGTGTGTGGTAGCTTCTGAATTTAATGAAATGTGTTGTGTTCATTGATGCAAAATGTCTTCTGCTGCTCAGGAGCTCATCTGGTACTGCAATGGTCCTATCCTGTGCTGTTCTGGTCTCATCCATGACTGGTGCAGTGCTGGTCCCATTGGTGCTGCACTGTTCTTGCTGAAGCCTGGAATGGAGCTGTCTCTGGTAGAGCAGGGATTAGGAAAGAAGAGCATTTTCTGAAGCAACCCCTTGAAGGGGAATTTGGAACTAGGGATTTCATAGCCACAGTTGTAGCTGCACTATTTAAAATATGGCCAGGCTGACACCTCTGTGATTTACTGCTGTGTTTCCTTGGAGAAAAGTTATTCCTCTGCTTGCTCCCCTTTTTTCCTCAACATTTCTCCGTAGGTTTTAAGGCAGTATTTAATTAGCATTTAATAATTACTTATTTACTATTTAAAGAATTCTCAGTGTTAAAGGAAGCAAATGAAAATGCTTAACTCCCTGAAGTTGTCTTTGGGACGGCCCCATGGCAGATCTTCTGCACATAACCACAGGCAGGATTGTTCTTGATACAGCAATTTGATTCTCAAGACTCACTTGTTCCAGTGCATTTCAAGGAAGGGATGAGTCAACCCACTAAAGCTTATGCATCCTTGTCCTGTTGTGGACAGTCTACTGTAAGAAACCAGATGGCTCACAAAAGCCAATTGGTGACTCTCCTTGCTGCAGAGTTACAGGAAGACAGGTAGGGCACCAGCAACAAAGCAAACCATTATAGCTTTCCTAAGAAATGCCCAAAACCTGTCTCTTGGCCTAATTTGGCTGAGAGATTTCCCAGGGAAATTCCAGGTCTGTGCAGCAAGGTACAATGGAGTCACCTATGCCTCACAGGCAACCTTGTGGTGAGCATTGTTCTTCAGGAGACATGTCTGTTGGAGGAGCCAAGTGTGTTAGGTCCTCAATTCCAAGCCAATCTTAGTCCTGGGATTACTACATCTGACCAATCCTAGCTTTCTGCCAGGGACTGTATTTTCGCATCTGAACTGCTGGGACTTCATGTCTCCACATTGGAGATAAGAAGTAAGAACAAGGGTGGAACCAAAGCCATCTTTCTTGGCTGACTCCCCATGCTGGCACCATCTTCTTCCTGCTGCAGCAGGTGACTTCTGTGTGAGCAACCTCAGTGTGGTTTGGTATCCCTTGACTGAAATCATCGATCCAGTTTTCAGCCTGGCACTAGGACAGAGTGGGTGCTTACATGGAGCTCATCTCTTACTTTTTCCTGTACCTGGAGCTCAACTTGTGTTGTAAGTTTTTAGGTGTTTCCTTGAGTTGGTATCTGCATGTTTTGCAACGTTCCTCAGAGCAGAAATAGCTGAAAGGTTGGAAGAGCCAAGGGCATGGCCAGAGTGGCAAGGGACTGCAAGTAGCATGCTGAAAGGCAGGCTGTGTCTTTCAACCTAGTTGTTCCCCATGTCTGCCATGCAGTGTTTACTTCTATCTAACTTATTTCCAGCTGCTCAAGAAAACAAATTTTACTTCTGCTTTCCTGTATGGTTACATCATTCAAAGTTTTCCTTTCCTGTAGTTTCCTGAACTGACCCAAACACTCCAGCCTTATCCTCTCAACCACCCTTTCTGACTTCTTTATCCACCTTCTTTTCTCTTTCTTTGTATCTCTCCTTTCACTCTTATTCTCTTAAACCTGTCCAGGGGTATCTGCCTTTGAAATCATGTGGCGCTGCTCTGGTCTGGTCTGTATCCAAGTGATATATGCTTTACACTTACCTTGAGACATTGATCAGCCAGAACAAGGTCTCATGAAGGTTAGAAGTGCACATATCCACATACTTTTTCACTCCTTTCTTTCTTGTCCTATTTTATCTTCTCACTTTCTAAGACTGGAGAAATTTCCTATAGAGCACTGTGCAGTGCTATTCTCCCTGAAATTACTATGTAATCTAAACCAGTACTGGTGTAATTAGTACCATCTTTAGAGCTCAAAGGTGATGCCTTGTGTGAGGTCATTTATTACAATCACTGTCCAGGCTGTTCCAGAGGAAACTCACCCCTGACTACCTCTGTGAAGTTGCTTTTGGCTCCTTTACACTGTGACTTTGTCTTGATTAGGAAAAATGTTCATTTAGGTCAGTCTGGCTGACCCGATTAGCAAAGCCTGCTCAGAATGCAGTTAGCATTTTTCCTAGAATAGATGCAAAACATAATGCTTTCAGCTGAGCAATTTGTGCCAGGAGTTCCCCTGCAACAGGAATGTCAGGGCTCCCTTGGGAGAAACCTGGCAGCTAAGGCTGGAGGAGTACTACAACTTGGGCCTGACACCAACTGTGTTACACAGGAGGGAACTGCATGCTACATTGGTTGTGGACATTCCTACTGGATTGTCAGCATTCCTCCTGCAGGTGAGCTTTGCTAGATCAATGCCCAAACAACATCCTCCATGCTGGCTCCCCACCACAGTGTCGTGGGGTCACTGGCTTCTCCTTTCGATGGCATGGCACATCCAGGGGGAGCATTGCAGCTCAAGAATAACCCATCTCTGGTGTTCGCGGTGCAGGGGGTCTACCATGAGAACCTGCTCTGGCTCTGCAATATTTGCAGCCCTCTCACTACTTAGAGGAGATCTTTCCCCTTCAGAAGGAGAAAAAGGTAGAGGGAGACCAGGATGAAGAAGAGGACCCAGTTCCAGAGCCTCAAGAGTTAATTGTTGCATGTCAGAGCAGCTTGATGTTAAATGAGTCTGCTAAATTCATGACAGTTGAAGGAAAGGAGCTAAGCAGGTGCTTTTGGCTAAGCTCACTGCTGTCCCGGGGAGAGGAACTGCAAGCCAGGCAACTCAGGGAGGAGGAAACCGGCTCTGACATTTGTAAAGACTGTTGATGGAAGGTTTCTTTCAAAGACTTTTCAGTCTGTCAATCTGAGAGCTCTTTGCCCAGGGAGTGCTGGAAATGTGGCTCTTCTTTCCAAGCAAATGTGGCAGACTCTCAGAGTTGATGAGGTGCTGTTGAGCCACAAATACTGAATTGCCAATTGAATGATGTTGGGTTTGTTTTTGTTGTGTTTCTCTGTCTTTATGGACAGTGCTGCAGTGAGGTTGTTGGGAATGGGAGAACTGTATTTTAGTCCTGGCTCTGCCAGTTTCTTAGTGTACGATCCTCAGGGTGTCGCTGGCAGTGATGCAGCTTTTGCTCACTATAAAAAAGTGGACATCCTTATTCTTACTGAAAAGGAGCAGTGTCACCAATGGGTGAAGCAGATTAACAAAAACTAAGACTGGAGTGGGGTTTTGCTAGTAAGTATCTGCCAGGAAAGGTCCATAGGAGGTATTACGTTGCTTCCCTAGTTGGACTCTTTTTCAATGACTTTGCAGCTACACATGATATTTGCCACATTTTCAGTTTGGCTGATCTATTCTCCACTGATATCCCAGCTATCCTTCACCCCTCTCCTGTTCCTTATCCCTGTGGACTGCACATGTCTCTATTTGACCTCAGATACTTCAAGCTAATCCAGAGTAATCTTCTGTGTCGGTATGAATGACTGCGTTGGTCAGCATCAGGATTTAAACTAAAGTACTTTTGGCCCATGCTGTTACTGGCCTGACCATACTGGGCCTTACTGAAAACCAAACAATTTGTACTTTATAAATCCATTGAATGGGCTGTACCCATACCTCATCCTCCACTGTACAACCAGATCCTGTTTCAGGCACAGAACTTAACTTCTCTGTCAGTTTGGTGTAACTTGCTGAGAGCACCCTGTTTTATTTTTGCCCCAAAGTGCTGCATGGTCAGTGCTGGGCTGAGTTCTCAGGCTCCCAAACTATTTCTCTGCTGGTTTGTAAATGAGAAGGAGGTAACAAGCTCCTTCTCATAAAATACCAGAATGTCATGGCTTTATCAGTCCCTAGCAGGATATTCAAGACCCATGTCAATCCCTCCTGCTGCTCAGCGCATGTTTTTGCACTTTCCCTTCCTTTAGAGGTGCCTTTTCTTCACAGTAACTCTGTCTGGCCTGTTATAAAGTTAGGATCACCATCATCCATTGGGAAGAGTGATGCAGAGGTTGCTTTTCCATCCTCTGATCCTTCTCCTGCTCTTCAGGTTTTGTCAAATATAGTTGGCAGTGGTCCAGCAGCTGGATTAGCAGTAATTAATGAGCAAATGGCCTGCAGCCCTTTTTCAGACCTGGCAAAGCACATACCTTTCACTTTTTTCTTACATGGTTTTCAGCTCTTTTTTATCATGCTGGGAGAGAGCAGAGTAGCAGCAGATGCTGCTCTGGTCAATACTGGGGAGTGAACAGAGGCTGCTGTGCTCTTTTCTTTGCTGCTAATTAGTACCAGGGTGGTAGGTAGAGGCTGCTAGCTAGGACAGCAAAACTGTTTTCTCCCTCCCCTTGTAGCTGCAGCCACAGTGTGCAGTCAGTGGCAGCTGTAAGCAGCTGGGATGAGCTGCAGCAGAGCAGGAGTAATGCTGATTTCTTAATTTTCTTGCATGCTTCAGGCTCCAGGCAAACAGCCCTTACAAACTCCTCCTTTGTGACCTGGAGCTGAAGTCCCAGGTGAGGTGAAGGCACACATTACTGTGTCAAGCCCAGCAGCCACATAGTGTGGTGAGGTCACCCAGCACCTTTGATACCTACAAGTGCCAGAGACCCACGTCCAGAGCAGTTGCCCATCTACTGGTCTCAGATGCCTTTCTGATATTTGATGAAATTGAATTACACAGAGTTGTCAGAGGATTTATTTACTTATTCTGGGAGAGAGTGAAGGATGCCAGAAGGGATGGAAAACAGGGAAAGAAAGAGGGACGAAAAACCAAAGATGAGAGAGGTAGCTATGCAGTTAGCATTCCTGAGCCATCTGGACCTGTTGGCATGGCCCCATCTGGATAGGCTCACGTGTTCATCCACAGCATGATGTAATCTTCATTGTCCAGCATTTGATTTTTCTTCTTGTGCTGGATGGCCTCATATCTAGTGCATGTCTGGAGCGGGCATTTTGATTTCCTGTTGCTATTTGTGGACTTTTCCTGGCCGATCCTCAAGCTCAGCTCAGGCGGTTTGCATTCCTCAAGCAGAAGCAGCAATGCCACCCTGCCAGCAGGAGTGGAGGCCAGCTGCAGCCAGCCTGCCAGCCCGGGAGAGGCAGCCCTGCACGTGGAACCTGCTGTGGTTTGCACCGTGCTGCAGCTGGAGACAGAGTGACACCTCTGCCTGGTGCTTTGACCACGGCAGCTGAGCTCTGGAGTCAGCTCAGCCTTCAACACAGAGAGGGCTGGCGAGACCACTGTTCCCAGGAAAAGGCTCACAGGCTTTCCTGCCCTGCTGGATCTTGCAGCAGAACAAGAGGAAGGAGAGTTTTACTTGACTCAAGACTTATTCCTCCCTTCGGCAGATGTGAGTTAAAAACAACTGATGATCTCAGTCCCTCTTCTTTACAAATACCTGCACCAGGGAACACCAGGGCTCTTGACTGCCCTGTGAAGCAGGTGGGCTTCCCAGCACATAGGAAGGAAGGCTGGGAAAGATCTGGTCTGACACTGCCAAGTACCCACTCTTGATAGTGGAAGGCCTGTCGTCCCCTTCCCTCCATCACTCAGTGCCATTTGCAGGAGGCAGTGCAATCCAGAAGGATTCACTCAGGTTCCCATCATGTTCTGTGGGAGACTGCCATGCCTTACCAAGACCAGCCATCTCTTTTTTTCTTGTATCCTTTCTAGCACATGAAATGAAGAAGATTTGTATGTCTGCCTCCATAAGAGCACAGTTTGAAGGTCTTTAAGTCACAGAAGCCACACAGGAGCGACACTACATAAACTCGATGTGTAGAGGGGCAAACAGTCAAGCCATAGATTCCTTCCTGCTTTTAGAATCAGAGCAATTCCCACCCTCCTGCATGGCTGGGAAAGTCTGAGACACTCAGAGGATGAAGATGGGATTTCTCTACCATGTACCACTGCTGCAAGCAAACCTCAAACCCAGCAATATGAGGGCCTGCTTCAGATTATGCCATTCTCCACTCTGACTCAAGATGTGGGTAGCTGTGTGATGATACATTAGGCAACAGTTTGACCTGAGCATCCAGAACTCCCTCCCTTACAATGCCTCATCCTGCCCACATGCCTCCCTTAGCTTTGTTTCCTCCAGGGGCTTGGGAATGGGAAAATTGAGTGCAGTGACCCCCAGGGAGCGAAATTATTCTCAGTGGAGAATCCTACTGCCTGGTTCAGAAGTCATCCTGTTTGCATGTGAAGAGAGCAGGGCTTTGCTTTCATAATAACCCAGGGACAGCCTGTCCACCAGGGATGGACTCCCTGGAACCACAGAGCTGAGCTTTTCCACCCAGCTCAGCTCTGTTGAGTGAGAGAGTAGCTCTGGAAAATGATTGCCTCTTTTTAAACCAATTGGCAAAACTCTTGCATCTCTCCTGGGAACAGGCCAGGGATTCTGAGTCACTGCTTGAGTGGGTTGTGGCCAAGGTAGTCGTACCCAAGATATTAAGTGAGAGAGGAGAGATCCACCCAGGAGTGCCAGCAGAAAGAGAAACAGTCATGACCATAGTGAATAATAATATAATGATGAAAAGATTCAGAAATGCACTGCCCACTCCAAAAATAAAGTTTGAAGACAACTCAAATGTTGTAAAAAAAAGAGAGGAAAGAGTCAAGAAAGACCGCCAAAGCCTGCATGTCAGCTGCAATGCAAGGAGTCCTGTCCAGCTGGCCTGGGTTCAAAGAGCTCCTATTGTCCAACAGCATTTCCAAGACACCATTCAAAACTTTCAGAAAATAAACCCAAGATGCAGGGCGAGATTTATCACACAATAAAGGCAAGCCAGATGTGTGCATGCTTTCGGAGAGAGACAGGAGGAAGATGAAGGAGGAGTGAAGCGGGGGGTATCAAGCAGCAGAGGCATGAGGGAAGAGGTTGGCATGAAAGGCCTGATGCTGTGAGGATCCAGGCAGGAGTAGGGGACTGGATCTGTGCTGGGACACATACTGGGCACTTGAGAAAGGTTTCCTGTTTATCAAGAACACTAAGATACTTGGGAAAATTCACCTAGCATCAAGGTTAAGGAACAAAGAGGGAAGATCTCACTGATGCTTTTTTTTTCTTTTGTTGCACATAAAACCATGATGGATACTGAAAGGTTGCTTCTTGTCCTGAATTATATATCTGCAAAATAAAGACCCTGTCTGAAAGAATGTCCAGAAGCCAAACCATTGTAGATTTTGTCTTGATTTTCTTAGGCTCACATAGTCTTCATTATTGCTTTGCAGCACTGGCCACCGTGGCAGGGATGTAAATTCTTCTGCCACAGGAATCACTCACTTCCACCTGTGATTTAATTATGTTAAAATCTATTTAACATAATCAAATAATAATAAAAGCAATTAATTACACAGAAAGATAATTTAATCTTTGAATATGCTGCTAACATGGAGTTACATGACTACAACCTGCCATCACTAGATAACTCCTCAAGTTCTCCCTGCCTGCAGAACAACCTGGCAAGGTGGCCATGCCATACCACACACCACAGAGGAAAAGGTGACTTGGATTTATTTGTTCTAAGGAAAATCTATGGTATTAAGGACTTGTTCATCTAAGAGCAAAAGGCCTGAGAAAACATTTTGGAGGCTTAAGCTAGTGTGTCCCTCTTTGCAGTGACTCATTTTTTTGGTAACTGTATTTCTCTTCTACAACAGTTGTTTTTTGTGTTGGTTTTTTTTGTTTGTTTGTTTGTTTGGGTTTTTGTTTGGTTTTTTGGTGGTGTTTTTGTTTGTTTGGTTGGTTTTGGTTTTTTTTGGTGTTTTTTGGTTTTGTTTTTTTTGGGGGGGGGCGGGTTTTTTTGCTGTTGTTTTTTTTTTTTTAAAGTCTGGATGTATCTCGAGCCTTTAAACTGACCTCAGTTGCAGATGATGAATTTGAAGCAGGACACACTCAGTTCTGTAAGGACCCATATTTGATTACCAGAGTGGTTCCTCGAAGCCCTAAAACCCATGAGGCTATCCATCATCTCCCTTGTCCAGAGATGTCCAGAAAATGGATTCTCAAATCCACCAGCTTCTGCAGAGACCATTCCAGTGCTGGGGTGCAGATGTCTGCTTGATCTCAGACGCAGGAGCTTTCACAGCAGGAGTTCAGGGCATAATAGGTTTCCTGGCTTTAAAGGAACATGGGATCTTTTCTTCTCAATAGCTTCTAACATTACTTGAGTACATGATACCATGTATCTCCACATTTCAATTTCTTTTCACCAGCTACAGGGTCCTTGGCTGCTGGGCCTTGTTGTGGAGAAGTCCAGCTTGAAGAAGGGATAGCTGGAGAGCCAGGTGTTGAGAAGGGGTTTTCATAGGCTTCTTTTTCTCCTTCAGCTGTGATTTTCATCCCATGGTTGAAGTGTCTGTCTGATCTCTGACCAGTCAGATATCCATCCTTATCTTTGGAAATGCAGAGTTTTTACCCCTGATTCACCAGCATCACATCTTCATTCTACCCCAGGATGGAGTTAATTCAGGTTACCCCAGCAGTGACAAATGGCCTGAGAGGCCTTGCTGCTCTTTGCTGCCTAGGAAGGATTTCCCCATTCTCCAGAGACTCTGGTTTTTGCAGCTCCACTGCTGAGGTGAAAATGGTACCCTTCGCATTGGAGCTGAAGTTTAATTTCCTATCTGCTGCTTAGGGCACAGATTTTCCACTGAGATATTGGCAGAAGGTCAGAAATCTGCATTCCAAGTGGAATTGCTTTGAAAACTGTCCTGGTGCAGGAGCCTGTTCAGTCTGCTGCTTGCAAAACCCAACTTTTGCCCAGCCTGGCCACTGAAGAGAGTCCTAGTTCTTGCTCTGTCAAGATTTTACATTAAAATCCTTCACATCCTTGAGTCACAAATCAGCTGGCCCAGACTTAGTTGCTCTGTTAAGTGCCCTTTACAAAGGCCCAAGGAATGAAAGCCACCAGTAATGTTTGGTATTAGCTGCATGCCTCAGCTTTTGGACTTGAACAGACTAGAGCTCTTCCTCTTCAAGGCCTGCTTTTCCTTATGGGTCTCCAGGGACCTGTCAGGGGACAAAATGTGAATTATCTCTGATTTTGCTCTCTGAGCTAAAGAGAAACAGTTTCAATGAGACAAATGAAGATGATTGTAAAGATAATTCAGACCTTTCTTCCTTCTCTGGTTATCTCCCAGAGCAGATTTCCTCTATCTACCAGTGTGTCTTTCTTGTTGCCTTCTTGCAAGATGCAGAAAAAAAGGCCCATAATGGCATGGGGCTGACAAGCTCTGTAAGAGCAGAGATCTGCCAGCTCTGGCAGCTTCAACTCCTTACTGGCCAGGGCCAGAAGCTTCCAAAAAAGATAGAAGAAATGGTGGAGTGGCATTTATTCCAATTTATTTAGGTTATTGAATAAACATTCCCATCCCACTGGCCGGTGAATGGCTTGAGCAGCAGCACCTCTCTAATTTATTTTAATTGTATTGAACGTTCATGCTGCATTTCTTATCTTTTGGTGATAGTGTGACATGGTTTCACACCAGCATTGCAGTATAGTTCACAGAGCCACACAGAATAAACCAGTATTTTCTTTCACTTGGCCTGCCCGCTGTCACACCGTGCATCCCTCACCATTAACCAGAATTTTTCTCTAAACTGCCCAGGCAGACATGTCACACACAATTAAATCCATGTAGGCTTTTCCAGGGTAGATTTACCTCTAGTTTACAGGACTGGGCTAGGGATGCATCCCTCGGATATGCAGACACGGCTATGGACACCCAGCTGTGTTCTGGCTGCTGTGCCTCTGTGGGGATTGAGGAAGGGTGGATGGGCTCTGCAAGGGCACACCTGGGTAGAGGTGGATCAGGCTAACATAGCAGATAGGGCCTTCCCAAAAATGATGGGTTATATTTTCACACGTAAGGACACAAAGTTCACATGAGGTCCCACCCCCAGATGCTACAGCAGCTGAAAGCCCCACCATGGTGTGGAGTTAGGGTGTCACTGGGAGCCTGATGCAAACGCAGCTGAGGCTGCCATGTTCACACAAACAGGCAAAGCACCAATTCAGCCAAGACAGCAGAGATCTGGGGACAAAGATGAAAATACAGCTTCTCTGTCTAAGGGCTACTGCTCGTGTGAAGTCTCTGCCTGGAGACTGACCTTGGCTTGGGAAGGAGTGAAGAAGAGGAAGAGACCCCTGCCAGCTTGCCCAGGGATACCTACATTCCCATGGAGAACAGCCCTACGCATCTCTCTTTGAACACAACCCAGCTGCCACCACAATGGCTTAGAAAAAAGGGTGGCTTTGTTTTGTAGAAGCAAGTTTTGTCTTCAGTTCTCCAAGCTCAAAAAAAGCCTAGCAGGACAAGCTTTTTATTTACCTTTGACAAACTCCTAGAAATTTGCTCCAAATCTTCTGCCAAATGAGGGTTAAGAGCAGCTGATCCAAATGTTTCATCCTGAGAGAGTTGTGTCCAGTTCTGTGTATGGTTTAAGTCCTGCTCTAATTTTTTTTTTTTTTTATCAGAGTCAGCTGCAAGGCAGTTGTAAGCCAAAAGAAATTTGGGACATTCATTGCATATGTAGCATACACACAGCAAAAGCATGCTGAAAAGCAGAGGCATTCCTTTTTATCCTCCAGGGTGCCACTGCTGGGAGTAGAGGTGCTCCTATCTCTGCAGATTCAGCTAGTCGCATGCCATAGGCAAACCATGTACTGTAGCTGCTTTCCACCCCAGGCCAGCGGAGCCTGTTTTGCCCAAGGGGAAGCTGCTATTTCCCCTCTCCTCACTAGCACATGCATATCTGCTCTGAACCTGGCACCCACAGGTGGTGAGAGAGCACGCAAATGGCCACACCGCTGTGGCCACGCTGCAATGCCACTTGTCTTGTGAATCACCTCAGCCTGGGTTCTGTGCTGTTCCACAGTCGTTCCCCTTGCAGGGCACTTCCAATCTCTCCCGCATCACCACTGCCCGTGGTGCTGTGT